>JANHFX010015987.1:5988-47623 GCA_027560015.1 Chloroceryle amazona
AGTGAATAGAAACAAGTTGATCAATGGGGCTTATTTGAGACACCTGCTGAAAAAAAAAACAACAAAACCAAACCAAAACAAAACAAAAACTAAAACCCAAAACCCAAACAAACATGGAAGTGAAATTTTCATAAGAGTAAGATGCTGGTCGTGACATCTTCTGTTTGCATAATAGCTGTTGGAGCATGGACTGGATAGTACATCCAGGTGTTGAGGCATCTCTGCCCATCTCAGTGTGAAGAGTCTGATCAGGACCCTGTTCCCTATTCAAAGGCTGCAGAGCCTTTGGACCTAGCAGGGTTGCTTCTTGATAAATATATTTCAGTAGACTTGAGAGTGAAAGTCTCATATGACAATGAGCAGTATGGTGACAATGGGCACCAAATCATGATTCTGAATGTATTTAATGTCAGATGATATCAGAGTTGTTATTACTGTGATGCCCAGTGTATTATTTTTTGTATGAAGCCTATATAATGTGTACAGGAAGAAATTCTAAAGTAGAGAAGCCCTAGCCAAGAGCTCCAGTCTTTAGAAAGTTCAGCTCTGGCCTTCTGACCTCCACTGATCTGACAACCAGGCAGGACCAAACACAGTGCTGCTAAAAGCAGGGAGAGGATGGAAGGAACAGCAGGATGCTTGGATTATTTTAACTCAAGGTCACAAGTTGTTGTTTTTCTTTTTTTCCTGGTTATACAAAATACCAGAGTATTACTGATGCTTTCTTATCTGATCACCTTTTCTAATACCATTGATTAGCTCATGAAGTCTAAATCCACTCTATTAAGGATCACAGAATCACAGAATGGTAGAGGCTGGAAGGGGTCTCTGGAGATCATCCAGTCCAAACCCCTGCCAAGGCAGGTTCATAAGAGAGCATTATTTAACAACAGAAATTTTTTTAAAAGTATCAATCAAGTGACCTATTGTCGTGTGTTATACAACACTGAACACAACTGAGATTGTGTGAGCATTGTGACGAAGGAAATTCTCTTTGTTAGAAATCCACTGATATGCATTAAAAAAAAAAGAACAAAAAACTAAGAAGTCATTAAAAAAGGCAGTAAAGGTTAGGAAACAGTGCACTGAGGTAATGGGAAGCATTTAAAAATTGAGTGCAATGTACTTTGTAAGAGAACAGTCCCTGCCTTTAAAATCCTAGGTTCTCATGAAGGGCTTTAGTATCACTGTGACTTAGCAGATAGCCTTCCGCCTCTGGGACTGAAAGATTTTGGCTCAGATCCATTTAGTACATTACTGGGGAAGTTGTGCACATCCAGAGGTCACGTTTCGGGTGAGATATGAAATGGAGGTGGCCACAAAATATTTCAACATCTTCCAGTCTCTCATTTCTGTTCCGCTGTCAGATACTGTTCTCTACTGTCCTCTGTTGATCCTTGCACAACCAAAGTGCACTCAGAAGCAGAGGTTATTTCTGAAGACAAATAAGATGATTCCTCTTTCTCTTGGATGTTCCATGCCTTCGCAGAGGCATAGTTCATAAAGAGTTCTCTATTCTATTTACTTTTGTTCTTCTGTATACTATGTTCTTATGTATACTATGGTCACTATGTACACTATGGTAACTCAAGTGCTTCAGCTTCCTTTCTGGGACAGGAAATTCTCCAGAATAACCCTACTGTAACATTCATTCCCCTTATTTTCCATGAACCTCTGTGCATCACAATGGCTGTGAAGACTAGGGGGCATTGGTAAATCTAGAAATGTAATAACAATTAAGGTCCTTTTATATCAGTCCTTCAATGTTTTTAACATATTCTGCTGCCATAATTTCAATCATATTCTCATCTGTGTGTTTTGCTGCAGCAATGACATCAGTTGTGGCAGAGAGTGACATAAACTTGGAGTGGGGGAGGTATGTAGTTCTCCTGTAGGTGCTTCTTCGAGAGAAGGTTTTCCAATGATGGTGTGAATTTCTCAGTTTCATTCTAGAAATGTTTTCTTTTCATGTAGAGAGGGAGTAGAGTGTGTCTAAAAATGCCCTTGTAAAGTGTCAGGGGATGACCTAGAGAAGCAAGACCCTGCCTGGCATGCAGTGGGAGGAGCCCAGGTTGAAGGGGGGGAAAGGGCAGGGACAGGAAAAGAGCACAGTGTGTGGTTTGTGGGATTCTGGCTGGAAGTCCAGCTCTGGCAGCAGCAGCCCAGAAACAAACCAAACCAACCAACCAACCAAAACCAACCAAACAAAAAAAGAAACACACAAAATACCAAAAAAACAACAACCTAGAATCCTTACAGACAAGCAATTTTAGTTGTGTGGATTCCTTCTGTGTAATTACCCAATACAGAAAACGTGACAATCTGTGCCAGTAAGCCTGCTGGGACTCACAGCAGGGAAGAGTGCACTTACCAGGCAAACACAGCAGCAGGCAGCCAGCAAGGGCTCAGAGGAGAGGGAGAGATGGATGACTTGACAAAAAATCTTGTCCCAGCCTGGAAACAAGAAGTGGGTGTATATGCACAACTAGTGCCAGGATAGAAAGTTAGGAAATTTAGAAGAATGTCTTAAATCTCTGTTGAGGTTTGACTGGTGGGATAGGCAGGAAAAGAGGAAGGATAGGAAATTGGTGGAAAAGAGGTAGGAACTGTGTGGCCCAGTGCTGGAGCTTCAAGTTAAAGAAAGCCAAATTCTTCTTTTGTGCTTTCTGCTGACCTACTACTTGGCTTTTGGATTCACTAAGTAAGGCAACCTTCTAATTTTCAAAAGATATGTTCAAAGTTTTTCCTCCCTTTAAAATCTGCATATAGTTACACATCTTACCTACAAAACCTTTTGAGTGAGAACCTTCCCTTGAAAGTCAATATTCTTCATCTCAGGTGTGGAGTTTGGCAAACTGTTTGATCAATGATTACAGCATATCTATGGATCAGAGCATTAGATATTTAGAGGAAGTTACCCTGAAAATAGTTTAGGCCGTGATGCTGAGCTTTGATTTCAGTGGTCAACAAAGTGAAAGCTGGTAGTCATCCATGACATAGGCTTAGTACAAGTTTATGATTGTTGATCTGAATCTCCCATACAGCCTGACAGCATTAGGGAAAAAAATTAAATAAGAATACAGTAATGGACATTTTTCTCTGCTAGAAGACCAAAGAAGAGCAAATCACCACACCTAATTTTTTACGTCTCTTATTTGCTAAAACATTTTGTGCAGCTCCCTTGCCTGCAAGACCTTTCCACTACAATTCTGCCTTATTTTCTCATTCATGTGTACCTGAAGTGAAATAAAATCTGAAGTTAAATTATGCAAAGCTATGAATTGGATGCCAACCCACTGAGTCCTTTCCTCACTAGTACAGAACAGAAGGCAGATTCCCAGCTCTTCAGAAGCATTATGCTACCAACACGATTCCCAGCCCTTACAGCAGAGACTGTCATCTGTTCTAACCAAATACAGAATTAAAATATATAATTCAGGGTAGAAAGTGGCATTGTTATGCCTGAGGAAAAATGTCTATTGGTGTTTAATTGCCATATCTTTTGCCTGGTTAAGCAGATACGGAGTTTGTTGCAGATTTTTCTAGACACATACCTCATTTAGCAGAGTGAGTTTCCTTTGAGAAAGGGCAGGGTCACAGGTTAAAACTAGTTTAATGTGTGTTTTCACATATACTGCTGGTGTCATCAGTTACTCCAGGTTCATGCCAATCCCACTTACTTTAATTTACCCACCAGAGCAATACAAGGCACCCCCCCACCTCTCAGGGTTCTGGGTGGATGGGTGAAGGTCAATTTGCCAAAAAGCCACCTACGATCGACCTTTGAACCCAGATGTTCTTCAAGAATTAAGCCTCCAGGAAGGGATTCTGTGAAGGAGGAAATTTTATTTTTCTAATTATTTCCTAAAAATAATTTGTGCATCTTCCTCCAATCTTTTTTTGCAAGACTGGCAGGATTACTCCCTTTCATACTTTCTGAGCAACCCACAGAGACTTCCCTCAAGCCTGTATGGCTACAGGACATGCATGTCTGCACATCTGCAGTGCCTAAAGAGCAGTAGCATTGCTAGTCTCCTCATCCATCACACCACTTTTCCAGTGCTTTAACAGAAACTGCCTCCTGGGGTACAGGGACACTGGAGCCAGGGCTGCCTAGGGTGGTGGGAAGGGCTGGAGGCCTGGGGCTTCTTACAACAGATTTGGTGGGAGGAGGGCAATACTAGTATGTGTCTGAAAAGGAAACTTTGTCATATCTGCACAAAGAGACAGAAAATACTGAGGCAGAGGAAGATCAAGCTCCAACATATAAGATGGAAAGTGAAGACTAGTCAGTCAATCCTAACTGGGAACTGATTTGTTATGGGGTTAGGATGGCTGATATAGAAAGTTTCTTTTTGAAAACATTTCTCAACCTGCATTTGTTTGCCCTTATTTTTGAACCAGATAGTACTTGCAGAACAGGGTATGTGTTTGAACTCTACTGAAAGCCTGCAGCCAACAAGGGAGATAAAGGCATTCTGTTCCTCACACCACACAATAACAGGGAAAGCATTAATAACGTTGCACTGAAAAATAAATCCTCTGTTTAGATAGCTTTATGCAACAATAATAGAAGCCTGTTCATGAGCTCAGTGTTCTCTCTATTTACTAGGTACACTATGTACAAATTACACAAACTTGCTCTAGCCCCTGGAATTACAAAATTCACAAACTAATTAATCAGAGCTTGACAACACAGCAGAGGCCACTTCACCTCACATCCAGTGTCAGAGAGGGAAGATAATTTCATCAAGCAGGCACAAGCCTGTGCTAGGAGACAGCTGGTTTTGTCTCCCAGCTTTGTTCAGTTAATTCTGCTTCAATTCTCATGGGAATAATATCTCTGATTGATCAATCTGTCTGTGTTAATAATTAAAATTTGAAACTGGGGGAGAAGCAGGAGTACCTTTTGAAATATATAAATAGTTAGCCCAATCTGGAATTAACTTTTGGACTATCTATATGTTTCTGTAATATAAATAATTACATATCATGTATAACACAAGAAAATAGATTACTTATAGCTAATGCAGAGACAACATTATCTGTAAAATAAAGTGAGTGTTAGCTTGTCCTCAGAGTTTCTTCTTTTTTTTTTATTTTATTTTTTTTTTATTTTATTTTTTTCAATTATTATTTCTTGAAGTTCAAACCATTTGGAAGACTCATGAGATAGTCTTGCAGTGTATGATATTGTGAACTTCTCAATTGTCCATGGAAGTGGTTAAGTTGATTTTTATATGCCAAATGCAACAGCAGGAGTATTTTAAGAAAGAGGTCCTTATCCAGCAAATAGACTACAAAACACGTAGTTGGTTAATATTTTATGTGGAGATTGTAGATTGGCAGACTGTAAAACAAATCTGTGCATAAAACTAAAATAGGGCAATCAATCGCTCAAGCTCTGTAAAGCATATTTACGAAGTTGTGGAAATTACAAAAAAACCCTGAAATCCTCTTGAAGAGCAACAGTTTGGGCTATGCTGTCTTTCATAGTGTTGCTACATTGGCCTCTCCAAAGATCTCAGACTTGCATGAAAAAGATTTTATTATCCTTAGCTTTAGTTTTAGACTGGTTTTTTCAGTCACTGCTCCAACATTACCCACAGCAATGCGAAGCATGAACAGTGCTGCATACCATGAGCACTGTAACAATAGTCAACATTTGCTTGTATCAGAGATTTGAAAGTTGCGATTGTTTTCTGTTTAATGAAACATCTCAAAAATTTCCCAGTGATGCGATTATCTCATGAAAGCCTGTTATAAAGTGAAATGCACATGTTACTTGGAAAACCCAAGCTTTTAATAGAAGTTGGCCATTTTTAAAGCATATTAATTTTGTTTTTGTTTTCTCTCTCCTTTTCTCAGATGTGTACCTAGGTAGACCTAGGGAACCATGTATGTCTGAGTATGAAGAAGGATATGAAAAGACTTGATAAATGTTTTAAGAACTGACACATTTCCAAAATTGTTTTCTGTAAAATATATGATCTATATAGAATAAGTAATGGAGCAAGACAGAAAGAAAGCTTTACTGGCACAGCCTCTATAAAACTCTCTAGTATGACTTTTTTCTATATATTTTTAATGAAAAATGGCATATGAACTGGATTTTATTGCCTTTTTGAAATAGCAGCATATGGAATTTTGTTCAGCCTTATATTCTCTGAAATGCATGATCAAACTCTCTTTTAGATTTCCTTTCTTCAGATCCTTTCAAAAAAAGCTCAGTGGTGGAAAACATCTTTCAAAAAAGTAGTTTTGTAAATGGAAGATTCTAAAGGGGTTGGAGTCCATGTGCGTGTTAACATATCCTGATGTTAGTATTATAGCATTTTCATGTGAAATAATGATAAGGAAAATGTTCTTTATTTCTCAGCATTTTTCTCTTTCCTATAAGAATGGATTGCTGTTCTCCTGTCTGCACTGAACTTGCACCAGCTGTATCAGAAATTCAGCAGAACAAAAGAAAAAAGGCCATTTAGCTTGCAGATCCAACATTAGAAAGCACTTCTCAAACATGGCTAAAGACAATCAATGTAAAGAAGGGCTACTTTCAGCTATGTAACATTAGATGATAGGGTCACATACTAGGACCTATTCTAAAAATAAAAAGTTTTATAGAGAAGGGAAAAAAAAGAATAATGACACATACTTTCCTAGCCCCAAATTTTGCAAACGAAAGGTACCGCTTCCTTTCTCATTCCAGCATGATAGGATTTTCTAAAATACCACATTTTGGTTCTTCAGCTTAAAGCTTCATAGATCTGATTTTTTAGAGGATGTCTTTTTTAATAATGCAAGTTTACAAATTTCTCTACAAGACTGCAAAATGCTGAGTTTAACATACATGTGGACATATAGATTCTTTGAGGCCTAATATATTTCTAAAAGATCCTCAGCTGGAAGTAGTAGCAGCTGCTGCAGAAAATGGAAAAGATTGTCAACATCTGTTGCAAAAAGAAGAGAATATGATCAGGGTACGGTAAGCAGCATAAGGCTGCTGGGAGTTTTACTAATCTCCTTTCTCAAGGCCATTTCCCCTGAAGAATCTGAGAAGGGAAAAAAGGAGTTAGGTATGGAGGCAAAAATATGTTGAAATAAATATCAAAGTAGGTTTTACCATGGAAAATGTCACTGCTTTCCATCGAGGGAGGCAGTACCATAGATGAGCTGAAATAGGTTGTGGCCACAGAACCTAAGGGTGGAGCTTTGGTTATGTGTATCTCTGTTCTCTGACAGACTCACCAGTTCAGTGACCCTGAGACACAGTATGATGGCTGCAAGGGACTGTCTTTCCTCATGGTGCTTCATGTAAAATGCGGTCCAATTTGGAGGTCCAGACTGTAGAAGATGGGGTTGTGACTCATTTCTGTGTAATGGCCTTGAGTAGCTGTAAGAAACTTCCTAATTTAATATAGATTGTTTGGGCTTTTAGACAACATAATAATTTTGGACTTTTGGCTAAAAGAAAGTTCTATTTCTATATTCTTAGACATGTCTTATTTTCTTGGTTTTCTTATTTGGATGCTTCTGTGTAATTTCTGGGGTTTGGATTTCCAGTTTTTTTATGACTTCAACTTCCTGGTGATCATTGACATGGATCTTACCCACTTCACTCAGCAGCTCTCATCTGCATTAGGTGTTTGTACTTACACGAGTATCCATGAAGAAGAAAAAAAGCACAGCGTTGTGATGAGTTACAAAGACTGACAAAGCACTGAAGCAATCTTTTAAACACCCTCAGATCACCAAAGAGAACTGAATTTCTGGAGGGAATAGTAGCCATCTCACTAATTACTTTAAGCAAAAAACTCACTTGTCAAGGTCAGTCTAAAACTGCAGTGAGGCAGGGTGTATTTTATTACATGGAACCGCTCAGTGTTTTAATTTGATTATGTTATTAGTTCCATGTAAGTGTATTAACTGAAAAGGCATGATTAGCTGAATAAATTTCAGAAGTGATGTGAAGGCTAATGTCAGCAGTTAGAATCCAGACATCAGTATTGCTTATGAAGAAAGGTAGTCAAAATTTAAGGTAGAACTTCCCAGAAAAGACACCTGAAAAATCTATTGTGGGATTTCTGCTTGTCCAGACGGAAGAAAAGCCTCTTTGGTAAATTGACAAGAAGGACAGTTAACAGAGTCTTCTGAAGGTGAATTCAACCTTGAAAAATTGATCTGGAGAACATAGCTCCAAACAAAACTTCCACTAGCAGAGAGCAGCACTGTTGTGAGGCCCTGTCTGAAAAATCTTTGTATACTGACAACTGATGTTCACATCAAAAAAACCCCAACAAACCACACGTTTATTTTGATACTTTAAATATGAAGAAAGTTGACTCTGATTCAGAGTATATTTGAGGACTTCAAAGGTAAGACTGAAATTCCATTAGACCACTGGAATATGCTTTTGAACATTTTAAAGACACACACTTCTTCAACAAATAAAAGCACGCTGCTGTGAACCCAGACATTCTTTCTTTTCCCTTCTGCTGCTCCTTTGGGCATTCAGCTTCTATTTACGTTGCTTTTAGGATTTGAGCTAATCTTCTGATCTTAAATGTCACTGCTGCAGAAAGAAAAAGCTGAGAACATCAGGAACTAGAGAGACTACACCTGTCTGGACACCAAACGGACTGGGCATGATGTTTGAGGAAGTAAAACTTTTTTCAGTGATGCAAAGGAAGAAAAGCTGAACCTATGCAGGAATGGCATGTCTGTATAAGTAAACATTCCTGTGTTTGTGCTCTTCTAGGGTGAGGAAGGTCTGATATGAAGAAGGCTTAGATGTTGTCTTTGACTTACTATTTGCAAGGTGTCAGGACCTCTCAACCTTGGTGCTGCTGCTCCAGAGGCTGTGTTCCTCTCCAAGCCTGTGCTGCAGAGCTTGCAGAAGGGAAAGCAAGGCAGAATAGGATGATGCAGTAAGAAAAAACCCTCTCTGAACATATCATAGAATATATTCCAGTACCAAGTCAGAAGATATCTCAAGGATCATCTGGTCCAACCTTAAATACAGGAGAGGTCTTCAAAGGGAAGAGTTAAGCACACAGGATGAGAAGCCTAGGGAAGAATCTAGTGTCCCTGGGCTAGAAAAAGTGGCAGCAGTTCTGTCCCTCAGCCCAGTGGGCTATTTATAGCTGGGATGTGAGCAGATTTATCCCTGAATACTTCCCACTGGCCAGGACCCAGTGTAAAATTTTGCTGTGAAAGGCTCTGTTCCCACTTTCCTCAGAGGTGAGAGGACATGTCAGGATAAATTCTTTGCCTCTTTTTGTTTAATGTGAGGTGCTGTAAGTAAATCAGACACTTCAGAATATCTTTCATGATGGCACAAATCACAAGTGTGTGCCCCTCTGATCTCTTTCCCTCCTGTGTCTTCTGTATGAGTTGGATTTGTCATTTCAATGTAGAACTGGTGAAATCTGTACTACCTGTTTTAGTATCCTGCTTTCATCCCATTTAGATGTGGATTGTCATTCCAGTTGTCCTCTTTGCAGGAAAAAATACAAGCAATAAACTCCTTACAACTTACTTTTCTTAACAATTTTAGGGTTATATTGTTGCAAGAAATCATTGATTGGACACTTGTTATACAATGAGTGGGACAAACACCTGCAAAGGAAGAAACTGGGCTTATTTGAAGTTGATTGCCTTTGTCCAGGACCGAGTGTTTAGGGAG
The DNA here is from genome assembly GCA_027560015.1 of Chloroceryle amazona. NCBI lineage: Eukaryota > Metazoa > Chordata > Aves > Coraciiformes > Cerylidae > Chloroceryle > Chloroceryle amazona. The sequence continues at coordinate 15,674 of JANHFX010015987.1, forward strand.
ACAATTATCCTGAATTGGTTTTGCATTCATCAGGTATGTAACTTTGACTTTTATGTTTATCTATGGGGAAGTTATGAAGGGCTGAGACTATATTACAGAGACACAGGTGAATAAAAGGCAAAGCAAAGCTGTATGAACAGAACAGTATACACCAGTCACACTACTGTGTTACTGCCCAAAGGAAGAGTATGTGTATATATCAAACTGTGCTTTTTAAAAGGTACAAATAGATTACATCATGATGCTTTGGCCTCTGGGGAGCCAAAGAAAAGATTTGCTTGGACCTCCCTGTCAGACAGGCTATGAAATATTGTGTGGGAAGGAGTCATTGGTAGCCAAACTGAAGTCATGGGTCTACCCTTAAAAGAAGGTTCTGCAAGTTCTCGCTGTTTCAGGAAATCCTGTTGAAATCATTATGATCACTACCATGAGTCCTTGTTTACAGAACTAGACACTTTGCTACAGCACAGGAAATTCTTTCCAGTATGTGTGTTTATTGAAACAACTACCATGTATATATATTGAACTAAAAGCACACCAGTCACTGTTATGAATAGAACAGATCAAACTATTCATTATGAATTGCTTTTGTAATAAGTAATGAACTACCAAAATCCCAGGAGTGAAATAAGTTAATGCCCCTTATTTAACTAATGATCCTTTCTGTATCTTATTTTAAGGTTAGTTTTAAACTCTTAAGCAAGCACTTGACTGCTATTTTTGGAATATGAGAGGTCAGGCTGTAAAGAGCTATAGCTGTGAGCAAAGGTTCTCTAAACTGGTCTCTGTTTTTCAAGCTTACCAAGATATACACCAGTTGTCACATTGTCAAATGTCCTCTTCTAACTCAGCTGGAAGTGAGGATGACGCTTTGACTATTTCAAAACAGCCCCTCGTTGCATAAGGGAAGGAAGGGAAGGTGTTGCTCTGGGGCAGTATTCCGGGGTCAAGTCCTACACCTGTACTGTTTTACAAAAGGCTTCTCCAAACCGTCAGAGATATCAGATGACGGTGAAATATTTTTGTCAAATATTTTCCACTAAATACTATAAAATAAAACTAGTTCTAGGTTACTAATATCCAAAGCTTACAGTTTTGAAGATGTTTTATGGACTAGAAATAAAGTGGATGTATCAGCTCTAACATAGCTTTCACTGCATTAGAATAATTTTTAAAGCTAAAGGAACAGTGTGAAGTGTCTTACATGACAAAAAATGAATACTTGAAGAGTTAATAAACCAGATAGAAATCCTTAAGCTACTGGAAATCAATAAATATATTAATTAATAAAGCTGAAAAAGCCACCAGTCTTGTAGGAACATGTAGCCTTACATAATAAATTCAAATACAATATTGCCCATAACTGATTAGCTAGTTAAGTTCAGATATTTGCACACAGTAATATAGTAAGATTTACTTGAAGAAAAGTCATAGTTAATTTCTTATCACTGGCAGCTTTCTGTTGCAAGAAAACCTATTTTTCTTCCTGAGGACTGTAGATGATATGCCAAAGACTTTGTTTTATAGCATACTTATTTTGGCATTGACATTTGCTCTGACACATTCTTGTAAAAATTCAGGAAGTGATCATAATGTTTAAATGAAATACTTTTTCTTTGGAAATACAAGTTTCTCCAGAAGAAAATAAATCTATGTTAAGAAGTCAATTTCCATTGAATTTACTTCAAGAAAAAAAAATTCCAATTAACTGGTCTCAGAAAGTAAGAATACATTAACAATTATGATATGACATTTTAAAAAATCTATAGCAAAAAATAATATGAAAAGGAATTCATAGAGCATTAAAGATTTATATTCTGGCTTTGGTAGCATGCTGAAGAAAGCCTTTCAAGCAGAACTGAGTAAAGTTTCTAAAGATAACATCATTCAGATGCCCCTGAATAGTTGCAAAATTCCAGGTTGTATATTTCCACTTTCTGGCAAACCTTAATCTGAGTCTCAGATTGGCTCCCTAATGAACCTCTTGTGCACACACTTAAGCCTGATATCCCAAATCTGTTTGCCTTCTTCACAAGCTGAAGGGAGGACTGCTTTACTGCAACTATGCTTCGAAAGACAGCTCTAAGCAAGACTGTTTTAAGTACCTTCTTCTCACCTCATTGCAAGCTTCCTTTCGATTTCTTCTCACTGGAAGTTGCTATCACAAAGGGGTTTTTTGTTGGACTAATACACTGCTCCCATCACACAAGTTGAGTAATGACTGTTCAGGCAATGAAAGGACATAATCTTCTTAAAGTTTGACATTATTTATTGCTAGCAGGTATCTTAAAAATAGCAAGCTCATGACTATGCCAAACAAAGTATGGCTTAAACTTTATTAATCACTGAAGAGAAATGAGAAGCCTTAAACAGGGAGTTGTCAGTAGTTGTGAGAAAGCCAATGTGATGTAGTGAGGCAGTACTCCACTGATTTTTTTTTTTTCTCTGATTCTTTTTGCCTCTTCCTATCTGTTGGTAACAAAAGGGTGGTGCCTCTTACTTATCCACTGATAGATGGCTCCAATTACACAGATTCTTTGAATGCTGTCATCTCTTAGGATCCAGCACAGCAGATGTGGGGAACACAAAGTCACATCGATGTGTATCACTAGTGGCATCATTTGGCAATTGTCACATTTGTGGGTATCCTTAGTTAGCTGTATACAGAGGATCCAAGCTCACAATCAGATTTTGAATAAAAAGCATTAGGGGGACAAGGGGGAATGGATGTAAGCTGGAGCACAGGAGGTTCCACCTTAACATGAGGAGGAACTTCTTTACTGTAAGGGTCACAGAGCACTGGAATGGGCTCTCCAGAGAGGTTGTGGAGTCTCCCTCTCTTAGAGATTTTCAAGACCCGCCTGGATGCGTTCTTTTGTGACCTGTGCTAGATTGTATGGCCCTGCTCTGGCAGGGGGGTTGGACTCTAAGATCTCCAAGGTCCCTTCCAGCGCCTGACACCCTGTGATACCTGCGATTGTTTAATTTTATAGAAATACTTAGTCCTTTAGTTTTTGAGGAGCAAAGGTGTGGGTGAAGTGAAGGGGGTTTTTATTAGTGGAACACAAGATTTTTGATGTGTAGACGAGGACTTGAGGCTGATGCATTTTCTTCTGTTCTTCCTCCAAATATCTTTTATAAATTGCATCTGTCTGTATGAAAATTCAGATGTTGTCTTACTCTTTCTATCCTCAGTACTTCTTAAAAGTTAAAGTAAAACTGCCTGACTTTGAGAGTAGATTTATTTTTATAACTCTTCAACAGATACCAAACAAGCATATTTTAAAGAATTCCTGTGATATACTTGTGGAGTTCAAGTACATTTCATGACTATATCATGTCTTGACCTGTAGATTGCTGTTGATTATCATCCTTTAGCTTTGTGTAAAACTTGGGTATTACATTTTAAAGCACAGACTTCTTGGGATGGAGAGAAAAAAGTGACCATATATTACAACTTTAAGACATTGCACTTTAAATGTATACATGCTTGTGTAAATATTATATAAATATAATGAAAGGGTTTTTTATGTATGGTCATTACTGTGATTTACGACTGTCCTTTATAATTTTAAGCTAAAGAATATATGATAGGCCCTTTGCACTAAATTTACCAATGATTGTACAATTTTATATGAATATTTGCATTGCTCTTGCACTTAAGCTTCCATGAAAGCTCAGGGGAGCTGAATTGGAGCTAGAACTGACATTTCTACTGCCAGAGATTTAGTCCTCAATTTCTTCCTACAGTTTTGATTTGATTTCTGTGTTAAGCGGCTTTAAGCTCAGTATATTTTTCATTTGTCTTTGCTAGTGTATTACCTTCAGGAGATGGCCTCTTCGAAGTCTTTGATGAACCTTCTAACCTTCACTTTTGGATCAGCAATAGGATTTTTTGTATGCTATCTTCTGTTCAGCCTTATACTAGAAGAACAGGTTAAGATCAAGCCTCATATCCTTCACAATGATCCACACGGTCAACACTCGGCAGATACCGATAACAATCAGCTGCAAGGACAAATGGATTTCAATGCAGACTCCGGACAGCATAAAGGTATTTTGTTACACCTGACGTAGTATATAATATGCCTCCTCTTACACACTGCAAAATGTTGCTTTCTTCATTGCCAAGAATTTGTATGAATTCTTTTCTCTCACTTTTCCTGTGTTCAGGTTACATCTAAGTAACTTTGTTCTCCTGAGGTCTACTTTTGTTTTGTTTGGTTTGGTTTTCTTTGTTTACATTTTCATTACAGTAGTGATTTTTTTTCCTTAGAGCCCAACTGCTTGTCCAGCATGAGTATCCAGACTTGTTTGGAGCAGGAACTTTGCAAATGATCACATGATGGTTTTGCTAAGGAGATATATTTGCTAGCATTGTAGATGTGGCTGAATTGCTTTTTAGATAGTTTTGGACCAGTTCTAACTTTTGATCTAGCTTCTTAGATAAAGAAAAAAAAAATACTTTTTGACATGATTAGTAAAATTTGGAATTGTAGTGGGAGGATAGAGGTGGTCACTGTGGGTTTTGTTTGCCAAGCTGATTATGAAGCAGTCCAAACACAGATTTGTTTGCAGTTAAAAATAAATTCTGCTGCACTTCGACTTTTTTTTCTCCCCCCAAAATGTAAACCCTCTTAATATTTTAGGCATACTTTGACCCATCTCATTAAATTAGTTTGTTCAAAATCTTAAATACAGGTAGTGTCCAAGTTGGAACAGTTCAGATGAGAAAAAAATGCACTATAATGCATTTGCTGAAGAAGGCGTTAATAAGTAAGCTGTTATTTCAAGTGCAGACTCTGTAGGATGAGTTTGGGAGTGTTTCACGTGTAACTGTAGAACATTGTTAGAAAGAAATCTGATCTGTCACTAAAGAAAGTGTAAGCAGGAATACTTTAGGACCAGCTATGCAGGTTTCACTCTCCATGGAATATTCTTTTATATGAGTTAAAATTGCTCTGGATATGTCAGGTGAAAATGTTTCTTTGAGGGAAATGAATCCATTGGCAGCTTGGAAAACGTGATTTGCGCCTCAGATAACTGTGTCTATTTTCTTGGATTGTCTTCAAATAGAAACATCTTGGGACAACAATAATACTAGTTTCATAGTATCCTAATTTATTTAATTTGATTTCTTACAAATAAGCTTTAGCTTGATAAATTCTTTCTTTCTGGCTTACCATCTGCTTCTTCCTTCAAAATTATGTTAGCTGTTTTAGAAATATTTATTATGTTTCATTTGTTACGTGAATGTATGTAACAGAGCTTATTAGCTTGTTGACCATTCTGGGTTGTAATCACTAAGTTGTGTGCGTTGCGTATGGCAAAAGTATTGAGCTTTCGAATTTTCCTTAGTCCTCCAACCCCATAAAGATGTTGCCTCCAAAGAGTTTTTATGTACAAATCAAGGTTTTCTGAGGCCACACTTCATGAATAGATACCTATCTTGATACGGCTTTTAGCATTCTCTTATCCCATGAAGTTGAAGTAGCTTTAAGAATTTAATTGTCATGTTTGTTTTCTTCCAAAGTCTAGCATTAACTTTATTAGCTGGTACATTTAGAAGCAACCCCCTCTTATCTCTCTGCATGTCTTTTCTGGTCTAGAAATAAAGTGGGGGAGGTTGCTCTTTGTTTTACAGTCAAGTTTAATTTAGCTTTTGAATTTTCCTCTTTTTTCAGATGAGAATAAAAATATTGCAGAGGGACTGTATCAGAAGGTGAAAATACTGTGCTGGGTTATGACTGGACCTCAAAATTTAGAAAAGAAAGCCAAGCATGTTAAGGCCACTTGGGCCCAACGTTGTAACAAAATACTTTTTATGAGCTCTGAAGAAAATAAAGACTTCCCAGCTGTGGGCCTAGAAACCAAAGAAGGCAGGGACCAACTGTACTGGAAGACTATTAAAGCTTTTCAATATGTATATGACCATTATTTGGATGATGCTGATTGGTTCATGAAAGCAGATGATGATACATATGTTATATTGGACAATCTGAGATGGCTTCTTTCAAAATACAGTCCTGAACAACCGATATACTTTGGACGAAGGTTTAAGCCTTATGTGAAACAGGGCTACATGAGTGGAGGAGCTGGATATGTTCTGAGCAAAGAAGCTCTGAAGAGATTTGTTGCTGCATTTAAAATGAACAAATGCTCTCACAGTTCCTCTATTGAAGACCTAGCACTTGGAAAATGCATGGAGATCATTAATGTGGAAGCAGGAGATTCAAGGGATACAAGTGGTAGAGAAACCTTTCATCCCTTTGTTCCAGAACATCACTTAATCAGAGGATACCTACCAAAAACATTCTGGTACTGGAATTATAATTATTATCCTGCTGTAGAGGTAAGTCCCCAGGAGCCTGGTACCCATTTTTATAAAGTACATCTTACGATGTGTATGAATGTGGATGATGTGTGAATGAGCAGTTTAATAGCAGGTCAGTATATTTTAGAAAAGATGATTTTGTTTGATACACTCATCAACTAAAAGCTGATGCCAAGAACTTAACATTCTACGCAGCAGCAAACTCTGCACAAACCCTGTAGAACCAGCACTAATTTTGAGATTTGCTCATGGTTGTAGTTGGCTAACATTGTCTAGGAGAGTATCAAGGTAAAAGGAGGGGCTGATGGGTGATGGTATGTGTGACTACTGCCTGCAAGTCTTTTTCTCTTCAAATGGAGATGAGCTGCACTGTACTTCCCTAATCACACTGATAAGTGTGCAGTGTTACCTGGCTTGAACTCTGCTATGTGCCCTGCCCTCACTTTTTATTTGAAAGTCGTTTAAATGTACGTGTAAGTGAATTCTATCGAAAAGATTACAAAAGAATGAACACTGCCTAGAAGTGAAATAAAAGCATGGCCAAAGAAGCACAATTAGATTTCCTTGTGTAGTTGTATTGGACTCTTGTCTCCTCCTTCTGTAGTGGAGGCAAACATGAGAGCTGCCAAAGCTAATTTTTAAAAATTCTATTGTTGTAGCAACTCAAATGGCATTTACAAGCTGAAACGTTCTTGCTGCAAGAACTTCATGGTGTTCTTTGTGTTCCACATCTGAAATCTGCAGTTAGAAAGGGGGGTGGAGAGGGAAATTTAGGAGGGTTTATTTTTAGGATTATAATTTCACTTTTAAGAGCATTCTTTTTCAGCAAGCTTTGAGATCAGCATGAGTGCCCAAAATCAAGGATAGGATGTGGGATATTTTATACAATAAATCTGTGAGTCCTTCAGTAGGTTCTCTTCATTATAAAGCATCTGATTTTATACTTGTATTCAGTGGCTAGAGCATTTCTGTAAAAAAAAAAAGAGCTACAATACTGCACTGAGTGTGTCAGGATGGAGCAGCTTTAGCTATGGTTGCAGTTCTTGGGTGGCTTAGCCCTGGACAGTTGTATCTGTAGCTGATGCAGTGGTGGTGGTGATCCATAAGGGAAATAGTGTGTTTGTTCCCGTAACCAATAATATTGGAACTATTTGTAGGAAGCTAGAAACTGACAATTTTGCCAAACCGTATGTTATGTGTGAACACACATTTGGCTTATTATGTACTCTGGATGGATGCTGTCATGTATAATAAAGCCTATATTGTCTCATATATCAGTGCAGTGCATTTAGACCTGCTTGATGCTTCTTGGTCTTGTTTAAACACCACCAAAGAAAAATAAGCATGGAAGAGCAAAAATCGTCAGACATTGAGGGCAACTAATGTTTTGCTGGCTTGATGACAGAAGCAAAAGATTTTGTCCAGCCTTATTTTTGAAGGAAGCATTGGCAGATATATTTGATTCATTTTGCTTGCCTAACATTATTTTTTTAAGTAGTTGTATGACTGATGATAAGGAATTTCTTATCATCAAGTCAAGTAGGTGTTCGAGTTCTTCCTGGAACTTTATTCCAGGTCATGCTTTGCAATTTTGGATGGTTATTTTGACTTTGTTTTGTATTTTAGGGTCCAGGATGCTGCTCTGATCTTGCAGTTTCATTCCACTACGTTGACTCCGTGACTATGTATTATTTGGAATATTTGATTTATCACCTACGACCATATGGCTATTTGTATCGGTACAATCCTGATGTGGCAAAGAATCCAGAAGAGCAGAACAAAAATGAAGGACTAGAGGAAAATCAAAAGCCGAAGCAAAAAACTTCTGATAATTAATTGGAATTTGAAGAAAACAAAAAGAAGCCAGTACAAGTAATAAGAGTCTCCTCAAACTCCTGCATGAAGCTTGTGGACTAAAGTTACTCATGGTGATTCTTATTTCACAAATCACATTGGCAGTACTTCCTGTCACTGTGTACAACAGAGCCTGGCTCTGACTGTTTGGGATAGTGTGACCTCGCAGCCCTGCTCATGAAGATTCGGGCCCCTAAAGCTGTGAAATAGGAGGTTGTTCTGGTACACTAAAATCTGGGAGAATTTGTATAAACAACATAGTGGATGGGTAGAAAGATAATCACACAGTATTTTGGTTCCTTTTTCTGTTCTCTGTTTCCTTCCAGATGTTCTGTTAGGTGAATTACATTAGAAATTGGATGCTGCACAGTTAAATACTTCATGATGACTTTCGCTAGTATTCTGAGTAACTGAAAGTTACGTTGAGTACCTTGCCCTATATGGAAGGGAGAGGTGTGAAAGTAGAGTATTGAATCTGCTTTGCCTTAACAGATAAGTTGTTATGAGTAGGCAGAGATCCACCCAAAAGAGTAATCTGAATTCTTTCAGGCATGGAATTCACTGCTATAAATTATTTTAAACATTTTTAAGTCTCTTGTACAACTACACAAAACAATATGAACTTGGATCATTACTGTTTTAGGGAGAAACTGAGAAATAGCTACTATTGTTTAAATTGCTGAGGTGATGCAAGCAGCTTACATATTTGTCTGTAGCGTTTGTTTGCGGTTTTTTGGTATGAACTTACCGTGTTGGTTGAATGGATATAAAAGTTAATCTCAGAATTTCTTGACATAAGAGAAGTTAGATACTTTTTGAAATAGAAGTCTCTCTTCCATCACACCTTCCACGTAAACCAGAAAGAATATTATCTTAGCAAATTATGGTGGCATTGTAATAACTTGGTTTCAGCCAGTATGGTAATTAGTTTCTTTCCATTTAACTTTCACATCACTGTACTTTGAGATTGTGGAGTTATTCTATTCATTAGAATTTTACAGATACAAACAAGTCCTATTTTAAACTGCAGCAAAGTCGATTTGAGTGCTTCCCTACACATCTAGTTTGTTTGGTTGAAGTATTTAATTTCACTTTTCTGAACTTTGTTTTTTTTTTCTGTGCTTTAAAAAATTTCTTCTGTATCTGCTTCTTGTTACCTTTTTCAACACAAAGTGTTAAATGATCCTGGTTTCGCTCTTTGAAGCTGAAGTATGTGGTTATTCAGGTAAGCCAGCCTGAATGCAGGAATCTTTCAAAGTGCATTAACTTTCTCCACTACTTTGAATATTTCTGCCTTTTAACTAAAAATAGTTTATTGGTGTGGGACAGAATAGGTGTGTTAATTCCTAAAAAAAATTCAGAGGTTAAGCTTATGTTTTATATAGTTAACATAAAACATTCTTGTTTTCTCTTTTTCAGACTGAGTGAATAGCAGTATGGGGGATCGTGTTAAGCTTGACATGTAGTCTGTCTTTATCCTGCACTCGAACAAAAGTTACTTCATCTTTTATCACTTTTCACCTTCATCATATTGATGAATTTGGACATAACCTAATTACCTCCAGTCATCATTCTGGAAAGGGCACATACTGGTAGCAGACAGCATTATTTGCTACTGCTGTCCTTCATTCAGGATGCTCCTGGCAGAGGATGTTACCATAAACTACTGGAATCTTTTTCCAAAGATAGTTCATGTACATCAGTTGGAGTTCTGTCTGTTGTCCAACAGCAGAGTCATGACTTCTTTTCTGACCATTGCTCTGCAGCATGATGGCAATTACTGAAATAACTAATGGAGTTGAAATATTATATATGTCTCTGCCTAAATATAGTCTGGGTTCATATATGAAGTATTAGATAAACGAATAGTTCCTGCAGGGTTAAATCTTGGTCTTTTGTGAGCAAGACTGCCTCTGAAGTACTGAAAGGGACACAAGCTTTATTTTGTGATAATTGTCTCTTAAGTAGACAATTATAACTGTGTTTGTTTAAAAAAGTAAAAGGTCTCCAGTTCTCTCTAGTCAGAGGGATGCTTGTCCACAGGAGAATGGATGGTACCATGCTGAGAGGTGTTTCCTTCTGTGAGCTAAATGTTTCTCCCAGTATGGTATTGACAACTCCAGTGGCCTTGTTCAGACATCCAGTTAAATTTTTCTGGAATGCTTAAGGAAGTTATAAAATGAAATCAAGATCCCAACTTAATGTTTTTGTAAATTCAGCTCATGTAGAAGGTCTGGTGACCTACTGTACTGTTCCTTTATTACTGCTTTTTTCCTCCATTCATCTATGGGCATTTAAAGTGTGTGTTGTGTTGGTTTTTTTTACCACAACAGGCAGAACTAATCTTGCATATTTTCTGCTGATTTGTGTCCTGTGTTTGCCTTGTGCTGCCCTGTGAGATAACATCATTTCCTCTTTGTGTTCCTTATATTATAACTGTCCTGTCTTGGGGTTCTCAGTTTCATCATGCACAAGTCTCAGGTGGCCAAGAGGAAGGAGGTAGCTCCATGCAGGTTGGTTGCTGAGGTAATGTCAAACCAGCCACTGCTGAGCTCATGGTGAAGAAGCTTTTTCTTAGCAGAAGTTCTCATTCTTGTCTGCTGCCCAACTGGGACTTGTGGGTTTATAGCAGAGTGGGGCAGGAAGGTCCCTTTCCCCAAAACATGCATGACCTTGGAGGGAATGAGAAATAAAGGAAAAAATTCCATTTCTTGAGGGAATAAGGCTAAGAACATACTGCCTTGTGATAAATTAGGTGGCCTATCTGGAGAAGTAAGAGTACCTTTTACTTCCAACATCTGTTCTTGTTTTGTTTTAAAGTGTTGTTGATCTTAAGCATCTGAATCCATTTCTTTTGCCTTTCTAACAGCACTGCAAAGAATTTTTTTTCCTTCCAGACAAGCCAAAAAAGTATCGGGTTTTACATTCTGTGATTATAACAGGGATGTTGTTCTCTCTTAAACTGTATTGCCAGAACAATGAGCTGGTACCTCTGAAATAATTGGTTTATATTTCACTCCCTTCAAAAACTTCAGTAGAAAAGGTTGAAACATGAACAGTTAGTATAATTTTCATGTACAATATTACACTAGTATTAGTAGTTTGTTTCACTCTCAGGTCTTTGTGCTTTGAGAAAGTATTTATTGAGTATTTCTGCAGCCCAAGGAGGCTTCTGCATTTCAGGTGGAGAGATCTTTCTAAAGCAGAGCAACATAGTATCTCTTGGGTGATACCAATTATTGCTCTGTGGTTTTGTTTCTAAGGAGGTTTCATAATTTTATAAAGCCTAAAAGCTTCTGTTGACACCATAGTGATTTAAATGACCCATCTACCAATTTTTAACTAGTTTCCTTAAAACTACTAGGCAGCAGTTGTTTGTACTTGGATGTGGGAATGTCACACAGTGTAACATTTTAGCCTTTTCTTAAGTGACTTCAGGAAGAATGAGAATGCCAAGCAGTTACCTTCTGATCGCTTGTTCTTATTCCGAGCACAGAAGTAATCTTTGTTTGCAGAAGAAGACCGGGTTTAATCTTTTGTCATTCCACTTCATTTTTTCAGCCTATATTGGCTTTACTTCTGAGGTTAAACAGTGGTGATGTTGGCACCATCACTCATACTGTGGAAGCTCTTTTCCAAATACCTTTTGCCTTTAAGGACACTGGTTTGCTTTGGTGGGGGTATATATTAAAAATCACTTTTTCTTCACGTTGCCATTTGTTCTCTTACACTTCCAGAAGTATGAATTTTAGTGAGTAGCTGATAGACTCTTAATTTGCTGTTTGTGCAGGGTGTTTTATCTTTGTACGACAGAAGATTGTGGGTTGTCTGATAGGCCTGCTACTGCTGGTGATAGAGCACGCACAGGTGAAAACAAATCCCTCGATACAGGACCACTTGGGAAGGCAGTTTTGTCTTTTTCCTGTCAAGAAAAGCGTCTGTGGAACTCAAAAAGTGTAACTTTCTATGTTTTACCATATTGTATTTAAAAAACCTCCATAAATGTTTTTAGTGCTCTAAGAATTGAATATTGCTGCTGGACAGTATGATCCACTTAAAACCTGTGAATGTTTCGCTTTGCAGTTATAGGTAGTTGTGTCCCTGATGGCAGATATAAGTTGGTGACCTTTCTGGAATGATCACCATAAGGATTTGTTTCTTAAATACCTTCATTGAAGTGCCTTTGATAAATTTTTAGCATCAAAATTAAACTGAGAATTGAATAAATAAAATAAGTTATCTCATGCACAGTCCATGTCTGTCTTCATTTACCCCTTCTGAGTGCACAGCAGCATAATTCAGTCTGACAAAACCATTCTATTAATTACTTTTTTTTCTTGGGCGGGTACAGGAAAGTCAAAAAGCTTCTCACACTTGCTGTGTTTTCTGTTAGTATACGTATGCTATTAACAACCTTTACGTTTCAAGCTACCTTGAGAACAAAAATGGTAATTCTTTTAAAGTGTAAGGCTGCTGTTTCTTCACTGTCCTGATTTATCAGTGATTCTACATTGTTAAGAGTCTTGGGTGAACTGACTACAGCTGATACCTCAAAAATAAACCAAAACTGTTCAAAATTAACCATTTTTTTATTATTTTTTTTTTAAAAAGGATTTATTCTTTCAGTGAATCTCTTCTGCAGAGCCCTGTTAAGGTTTAAGTGATGTGCTTTCTAACCCACCTTTCTGCTGTTCAGGCACTCTAACCACGGCAGCAAAGAATATTCCAGCAGATGGGAGATGTCTTTCCATATCAAGTGTTGGTTGTTGGACAGGGTAGTCAGAAGCACAGCACAGCTGCCTTTCATTACCTTAGGTACTGTAATAAACCCTGCTGGTACCATTAACCTGAATTAACCATTTCATTTCAAAGTGCAGGAAGTGTGTGACAACCAATTGAACTGCGCTCAAAAGCTAGAGCGTTTTCACTAAGGAACGGCAGCCAGTTGAACAGATGATAAAAGCTCTCTTGAAATTTCAGGCATGGGTTATGCTTTTATGTGATACTACTACAACTTTCAACTGTCAGGATCAAAGTAGATCTAGCAAATTGCAGGGTGACTTGAATACTGGAGCAGAACAAAAACTGCAGGTAGTAGTCTGGAGAAAAAGTGTTTCGTAAGCGTGGGTTTGCTTTGTTTGGTTTGGTGCTTATGTAACAGGCTCTATGTATTTGATTACCAGAAGTTATCTGTAAATGAAGGCAAGTTCTCATAACCTGCTCACTTTCAGAAAGCTTCTTTGGCTCAAGGGAATTTTCCTAGAGGAGTTCTCTCTGCACTAGTGTGAAATAAAAATAAATTTAAGTAAATACCTTACACCCAGGAACTGCTAAGTTTGTTCTAAGCTGCAGGGAAGATAAGCCTGTGAATTCCTCATTCCAGCTCTCACTGCAGAGTGTTTATCAGTCTTTACTCCTTTTTGACAATGTTTGACTTTAATTGAGGCCCTTCTATGGGTTCCAGAAATTTGATAGTGAGGGACTTATTCTTCATCTAGTTGTCAGAATAAGTGAGGAAATCAGAGCCCTGCAGTGAACGTTTTCATTGTTCCACACATAAAGTAACAGAACTTGGGAAAACAGCTGGACCGCGGATCTTACTTTGAGGCGTTAGGGTTATATTTGGCATTTATAAAGGAAAGTGGTTATATAATTCAGAAATGTAGCCTCAGCTCTCCCATTTTTTTTCAAGTTTCTCATACATATTCCTGCAAGACTCCTTGAAATGCCAGTAAAAATAAATTATAGAGATTCTCTCAACACTGGCTAGTCAAAAAATACATCAGGGAGAGTTTTGTTAACCCTGGAATTTGGATATGATGTGCTCTTGAGCTGTGACCCACATACTTTTAACTCTTCTTTCCAGATTCCCTCAACCCCCTGTTCCATGGTGATAGCCCTGTCCTGCCCTCATACCCTGTGTTCCAGTTCTACTTGGGTCTTCACTGATGTGTCAGGCAACTCTGGAGCTAAGTGCCAATTCTTTTGCATATTTAAGGTCTTACCTTCTTTGGAGGTGTGATTTCTCTTTTAAATAGATTCCATCTTCCCCTCCTTTTTTTTTTTTCCTTTCAGTTTCTTGTCAATAATTTCACCTTCTGCTCCGCAAAGTGCTTTTTGAAGAGTACATGCTACTAGATGGATCGCTGTCACTTCTGCACTCCCAAGGGACTGCCACTCACTTCAGGTCTGTGTGTGAAGCGGTACGCTGCCTTCAGTAGTTACTTATGTTTTGCAATCCGTCTAAACGAGTCGCTACCACAGCAAGAGTTGGGACCATGCTTTCTCATTTGATGCTTAAAGCATTTCTCAGTTTGTTAGGCTGGACAAGTGGACTGGTCCCAAACTTTAGCAGCCACTTGTACTAAGGAATTATGAAAAATATTTTCCTTAGTGGTAGTTCTTTGGAGCAGTTCTTCTACAGGAATTGCCGTAGAGAATTGCCGTATAGAAGCAGTTCTAAAAGGAACACGAATATACCAGCTGTCCACTAAGTGTTGCTATTGTCAGTATCTTATTTTTTACTTCTACACAAAGACGTGAACAGTCTTTTGCAAAGCTGAGTGGCAATAGTTTTAAATTTTGATCTCAATAGAGTTGGGAGTTTTGCAGGAATGTTTGTTAAATAAAAAGTTCATGTAAGCAGCTGCTTTATTTCATTTCATTTAAACTCTAAAACTTTACTCAGGTAGGCACATGAGTCTGCAGTACTGTTCTTGAGTTATACAAAACCAACCTGTGGCATATGTGAATCCATTGCTTTGGCATCTTGAAGTCAAAAGGCTCATTTGCTGCTTTGAATTTCTAACCTGGCTTGCAGTGACTCCTTGCCTACTTCTGATTTCTTTCCCCTCCTATGATAAAATCTGAACCCACTGCAAGGAAAGGAGCTTTGTCAGTAACTTCAGCTACCTGAAGAACTGGATCAGCCTGCTGCTGCTGCTTCCCAGTTCCACCCTGAGTGTTCTCCAGCAGCTCTGGATCCTGAATGGTTTCAGGTTTTAGTAAAGGACTTTCCTCGTCCTCTTCTGTCTAAGAACCAATCAAAAAGACTTAGAAATTATTGTGCATTAGTACCTTGGACTACAACTTATTTTTTTTTTTTTAACTTTCACTGTCCCACATAAATTCTTAACTTGGAATCACCTGGATGTTGTACCATTAAGTGCTGTCTTCCTGCTCCCTGCCCCTCTGGAGACTGAGAGCATAACGTTTAGGACAAATGATAATTTAGGGCCACTTTCTTGGTAGAAATCAAAACAAATAGGTATGTTTTTGTTTGTTTGCTTGCTTTTTTAAATGAATATGGTCTTCAATCGCCTAGTTCTACTAAATTTGGGAGTATGACAACATTGTTGCATATGCTGCAGCATGTCCAAGGAAGGGCAATGAAGCTGGTGAAGGATCTACAGCCCAAGTCTCATGGGGAGCAGCTGAGGGAACTGGGGTTATTTAATCTGGAGGAGGGTTAGGGGAGATTTTACTGCTCTCTACAACTCCCTGAAAGGAGGCTGTAGTGAGGTGGTGGGTTGGTCTTTTCTCCCAAAAGATGGGGGGAAGAAGGTGATTAAAAAGGAGGTTTAGTTGTACATGAGGAGAGAGGGTTGTAAAGCACTGGAACAGGCTGCCCAGGGAAGCGGTGGAGTCGCCATCCTGGGAGAAATTTAAAATGTGTAGCTATGGTGCTGAGGGACATGGTTTAGTGGTGGACTTGGCCGTGCTGGGTTAACAGTTGGACTTGATGATCTTGAAGGTCTTTTCCAACCATAACTATTCTATGATTCTGTTATTGTCTGGCTATTCTATTTCAAGTGGAAGATGTGACTGTAAGCTGGAACCCATATTCCTTCCTGGGTTTGTAGCCAAGGCAAAGGCTCTGCAGGGATTAATCGTAAATCATATGAAAATCATGCCTGGGGGGTCTGAAATTTTTCCCAGTACAGAAGAGTGCGTCGCCAGCATTGAACATTTACCATTGAAAACAGCAGGTTTCGCACATTCTGTTATAGATACTGTTGAAATTGTAGCTGAAATGTGAGTAGTGTTTCAAGGACAGGTGGGGTACTCATGTCTAAAACCAATTTGCAAACACCTTTCAGAAAAGCAAACTCTCCTGTTCAGAAGCTGGCAATGTTTCAATGTGAACAATGAAGCCTTTGTTTCTATTCATCAATGTTACCTTGTATTTCAGCAGAGAATAGGTGGTGTCTGTTTACCCAGATTATAACATAATTTGTCAGTCTAATCAATGGCATACTGCTTTTAAAGTATTTCCCTGTCAGCTCTCTTCAACTTTGAGCTTTGTCAGTTTCCAAAGCTTCTTTTCACGCACCTTGTTCAGCCTCATTCAAGTAAATATTTCTCAAAATGCATTTGCTATATTTTCATTTTAGGTAAGCTTCATAACCTCTAAATTCAGAAGCTGATTTATCAAACACAGATCATTCACAATCTCACACCAATCCCAGGGGAAGAAATCTCGTGCATCAGCTCTATCTTCTTGCTTTAAAACCATTACTACAAAAGTAGCATTTCAGTCTTATTAGTCACTGTACAACTACTAGCACTTTCTCCAGTAGAATAAGTTAGATTCATAGACCCGTTATTATTTCATATAATCCTATTGTAATTGCAGAAGAATCCCAATGTTAATGCAGTTATGCCAGTCCATACTTTAGCCAGCACTTCTTGTTCAAGCAGCTTTCAGAAATACTGACTGAAAACCAGTGCCTTATGGTTTGCCATACTGACCAGTCCTGTAGCAAAGAGTTTCAGTACTGCTAAACGTTTGAATTATTTTTTTTTTTGGGGGGGGGGAGGCGGAGAGAAGAGAGGATGTTAAGAGTTGTGGATTTCATGTGTATTTTCAGCTGAGCTTTTTAAAAGATCCATCTGTACTGGTGGCAAGCTGCCATATTGAACACTCAGTCCTTATGAGCCTCAAAGAAGTGGAGGGAACATGAGTTACTCTTATATGTAGCATCTAGGAATTTTACACATGATGTCACTGTAAAATGAGGAGACTGTTACAAATGTTTAACAGCATAGAAAAAAAAAAATGTAAGCGTGGTTGGAGAAAGAACGTATTTGTTTTGTCCTCTTGGCCACGTGTGTTTGTGGGCTAGCTGTCTGGGCCCAGGAGAGAACAAGAAAGCTATTGCAGCATAAAAATGAACCAAAAATGTTAGTTGGTCCTATGATTTTTGCGATTAAAGAAAGGTTAAGTACATGCATTCAGCTGGACCACCTGGTATTCTGGCTTCTAACCGTATAGTGTACTGTAGAAGTAGCATCTAGAAGGTGAGCATGAAGAATACTGCTTCGGTGTAAATACCTTGTTAAGACTTGTCCCTGCAATGCTCAATGGCTGGTTTGTGGAACATCCTGTTTACACAATATCCAATTTAATAACAGTTGTAAGACAACTTATAAATTTGCCAAGGAGACCGAGGAGCATGAAGTTTCTCCAGTAGCCAGCAGAAAATGTAAATTTGTGAGATGAATTAAAAGGTGGTTTAGAAAGTCTTCAACCAAGTACTGCTGCTGAGCTGAGTTTTGGAAATTGTTACTTCAATATGATTTGTAAAAACCTGTTGATGTCTCACTGTTTATTTTGTAGAGGCATTTTGTTGTTTTCCTCATGGTGGCACTGTAGGATAAAGCAGTGGTCATACTGTAGCTGTGTCATTAGGTGTAGCTGTACTGCAGCTGCATCAGGTAAGATGGGTATTTCTTCTTGCTGGCATGACAATTTCTTTAATGTTAAACTAAGTTACTGATTTGGTCTTTAACTTAGATAAGGGAAATTTTGTTCACTGATTTTTCTCTTCTTAAAAAGGAAAATTTCAACCAGCTTATGAATGGTAAGCAAATCCATCACATCACTGAAATGTGTCAAAAAGGCACAAAACCCCATGACACATGACTACTAAATTCTCAAGTGTCCTGCTCAAAGAATGGCTTTCACTCACAGAAGTGAAATGCTGTATGCTCTAGAATAACCATCAAGTACTGTCGCTTTTGTTTGACTACATTGTATGGTTCATGCAGAACAAAACCCGAAGATTCCTATTTGCAAATACAATATTCATTCTGGTAGAGTGCAGTTCTGTGCCCAGTGCTGCCCTTGTCAGTGGGTGTATTACAGCAACTTGTGTATTTTGGCAGCCTGTGCCTCAAGTAACTTATGATCTGCACAATTATGCCATGTGCAGCCTGATGGAGTCCCAGTCATGGCTCTCTGAGGGTCATTGCAATGAAAGTATTAATTTTCAAACCCAGGTTTTATATGTGAATCTCATTATGCTCGAGTTAATTGGAAATTACAGCCTTTGTAGTCAGCAGAAATATATTTTACCTATTAACTTACAATGTAGTTACAACTGATAGAAGCTGTCCTTTGAGAAAACATGATGCACTAGGGAGTTGCCCTGAATGACTTAAGAAGTAGCTGATATTGCCACTTACATCATGATGGTAATTCAGAATAATTACTAGCTGTTTGCTTTCCATGGAAAAATTACTACCAACTGTCCCCAGCCTTCCTCCCCTGCCTTTCTCTCCACACCCATGCCTGTGTGCTAAGTGAGCCCAGGGCACCCCTGGGCCAGGAGGCAGCAACCAGATCACAAAACCCCTGAAATCCTTCTCTCAGTCAATGCTTTCTTCACATTGACCTCTGCAGCCCCTCTTCTCCAGCCCTGCTACTGAAGGGGATTTTCCCAGGTACATCCTAGGCCTGGGGGTTTTTGGAATTGTTGCTTATTTATTTATTGCTCTGGAAGAGGTGGGTTTTTGTTTTGTTTTGTTTTTTTTAAGCTGTTGAGAGAGGAGCACCAGCCCAAACACTTGTGATTAATGGAGTTTGCAACAATTTTAAAGCTAATCAAAAACTCTTTTTGGGGGTTTACTCATGTGCTGAGCCTTGTAATTGCCAGATTTATTCTTGCCAAGACTCTTATCTACCGTTATTTTTAGAGTAAGAAATGCGTTTGTCTTGGGGTCAGCCTTGCCAGATGTTGGACAGATCCCTTCTGCCATGCCAATAAAATGCAAAAATCTCCTTTCTCCTTCCTTGTCCACATGTAGGGATGTTACAGCTGCTGAAAGCAGAGACTGAGAGACAATGAGAGCCCCCATATTCTTCTTTTCATCTGAGAAATTGCTCTAAAATAGGTCTTGGGTACTGTAAGAAAGCTAAAATAGAAAGTCTTTATGGATCATGTTTTAGAACCTTACCCATTTGTCTGAACTTCTACATGCTCCTGGTAGAGGAAAAAAAAGTCACAACAAACTTAAGTAGCATTTGGCTCAAAAATCTGGATTTCATTTCTCCCTGAAGCTTAGACCTGATTCTGTCCCTGCTAAAATATTTGATTATACTCCTGGAAGTAAAGACATTTATATTTAAGGCTCTCTCAAGTAAAAACCCAGTAACTAAATATAGTTCACGTTTTTTTGTCTAGGTACCAAGTACGATAGCTGAGCTGTCTGCTCATGGGTACCTGTGTGATTTCAGAATCTTAATCTGCTGCAGATTCAGCTTCAGCAGCAGCTGAATGTTGTGTATTTTTAGTCAATTTAGGGTAACAGAGAGGAAATATGAAGATGTAGAAGAAATGGTGGAAGGCAGGTAGCAGGGCAGTCAATGAACAGGCTGCGTTTAATATTAAACAGTCTGAATGGGCCCTAAGGACAGACAGGGACTGAACTGGGTTAAGGCAATTTGATCTGATAGCTGTTAGGAAGAGACTGGTAGAGCTTCTCAAAGTGAAAAGCTGCTGCTGTTCTACCGTGAGCAGAGGGGGTACTATTTTCTTGTTAATTTTCTGAGTCTTTTTCTGATTTCTTAGAAGCAAGGAAGTCAGGAAAAGATTTCACCTTATTATCAGTTCTACAGAAAAGAAAAGCCTCTGTTATTCTCAACCATTTTTTTTTTTAGCTTTTAGGGTTTATAGTATTTGGCCTGGTCCAGCAGAAGACTTAAGGATTTTATGATTAAGCTATTCCTGCTTTTAAAATTCACCTGTGAGGTAAATAAAGGGTTGGTGTGTCAGTGGAAACTGCAATTCTTTCAGTTAGTAATGATGGTTTATGATTTTATACAACTTGAGAATAAAACACTGGACATTTGTCAAGAGGTGCCCCCTCCTGGTCTTCTGACCATTGACACCCTTGAGGATGCAGAGCTGGATGAGGAAACAGAGGCCAACGCTGCCAGTCAGTGCTGATACAGATTTAGAGAAGGGTTGTCCTTGCAGCAAGGACTTGTGTACTTTTTCATGGTTTATTAAATATCAGAGCATACACTCAAGAGTTTGCAGTCTGGGGATTCACAGAAAGACCTGTATAAAAGATAAGAGATGCTTACTTCTGCCTTGAGCAGCATATGACTCGGAAAAAAACAACCCACCTTTATCGGCTTCATTTTTGTTTCTTTGCTAGAAAAAGTTTAGTTAAGCCTACATGAAAGTGGAAAAGAAAGTAGTGAACTTGTGGATCACACAGGTTTAACTGCATTAAGAAGACTTCTCGTATGCATGTTAAAGCGTAACTGCTGCTTTTTTTAGCAGTTACATAGCAAAAGGTGTCACTATTTGTACTTATTAAAGCTTGTCAACTTTGCCAGTAAGATCTGTACTGAGCATTATATGAGATATTATTGCAGACCTATAACCTAACCTACATCTTCACATTTATACCCGTATTCATCATCCCCAATATTTCTCAGATAAGACACATCTCTCGGGATCTGGAACTGAACACAACAGTTATTCTTATCCCTGAAGCAACTGCCCAGGCACAGAAGATTAGAACAGATTTGAAAGATCCTGAAAATTCTTAGACCTCCTTGCAAATCCAGTGGGCTTTGTTGCTTTGGGTTTCCAGGAGCAGCTAAACCCAAAATATTCCTGGTAGGTGTGAAATGAAGTGGATCTTGGAACCTGTTACATTAAGAGATTGTTTTTGCAGCTATCCATAAGGTAATAAATAGTAGAGTTTAGCTGTGGAAGTTTTTCATCTTTTCTTGGAAAAAGGACCTTTCCTCTAGATCTTCATCTGGATGTGTATCTCTGTCCCTGTATCTATCTCCCCCTCTCTCTCTCTAGTTAACTATGTCTATGTATGTCTCCAATTTAAATAACTTGTTTACCTGTATCAGTGCAATGAAACATTCCTACTGAAGTGAAGGACGTCATGCTTACCATTACTGACTGCTGGTGTTTAGTTTTAGTTTTTTTTCCTTCAGATGATTTTTTTTTTTTCCTCCCTTTAATGGTCATATTTTGTGCTAATATTTTCTCTCCCCCTTCCCCCCCCCCCCCCATGTTTACACTGCCTCTTTGTTTCAATATTTCTTACATTGCCTTAGTTACCTACCTGAAATGAATTCTGAATATTGGATTTTAGACCTAGCCTAGGAAAAAAGACTCTCAATACAACTTTCAAGTTTGACAGTATGTTAACTATTAGATTTTAGTATGGTTTAAGTTTTGAATCTACTGTTCCCAGACAATTTGAAAGTATTGTGTTTATCACTCTTGCTGTTCTTTTTCCCTAAACTTTGTGTATTAAATGTACCAAGCACATTAATATTCTTGGTATGATAGCGTTGACTTTACTACTGAACAGTAGTTTGACTCTTTCCATGATCTTTTTGCACCATTAGTACGCAGTTCGCTGGAAATCTGTTATTTGACCTTATATTTTATTGGCTGCTTAAGTCCAGTTTTAAAAATAGCTGATTTTATTTGTCACAAGAGTCCATCTAGATCATTTTTTGTATACTGTGAGGCAATTTATTTTATTTTTAGGCTTATTTATTCAAATAAGCCTAAAAGACTTATTAAAAGTTGCGTCAAATGATTTTTTTTTTTTCTGTGAAATGAAACTAGTTCTTCATTTCAACAGATTGACTTTTGTTCTACACCGTTCAGTCCCTTGATTTTCAGGAGATCACAGGACACATAGCACAAGGTAATGTCCTTGAGTTTTACTGTTCTGTGTCACACTGAAATTAATTTTATGCTCAGGTTTCATTTGAGTAATCATCATGCTAGTTCTGAGTATAATAAGAAAAGGATGATTTTCTTTGTGGCTGCTGTCAAGTTTTTGTCTTCTAATTTGACATTCACTAACAAGGCCAGATTTAAAAAAACCCAACCAACCAAACAAAAAAACCACCAAACAACAACAACAAAACTTTTAAACAGTACTTCAAGCACATTTTCCATAAAATTACGTTTGCATTGTATCTACTGCAAAAAGTTCATTTTGCATGGGACATGCTATCGTTTGGTTATGTGGGGTGTGTCTGTGTGGAAATTGTGCAAGTAATTGTTTAAACTTATCAAGTCCATCCTGCTTGAGTAGATGCTAGTTTTCTGTTTGCAAAGAAATAACAATGCATAACTCTCTATCAGGCACTGTTTACATTTTAACCACATGCTCGTAATTTTCAGTTTTAACAAAATATTCATATAGGATTATGGCTAAAAGTAGAAAGGATATAAGTAAACATTTTTATATATCTTTCAGTGTTTTTCCTTTTTTAATTTAATAGTATATATTAGAGTGAAAGAACTTTTTTTTTTTTTTAACACAGAGGCCCTGAGAAATTGAAATGTACTGACTACTCTAAAGGACATGAAGAATCCTATTTTTAATGTATTTCTGAATGGAAGTCCTGCCTTTATAATTGAAAAGATTATATGGTTGTTAATCCAAATGTGCTTTAATGGGGGAGAAAAAACCCTCTTTATTACCTGTAACTGTGGTCTTTACATTGCAAAGATGTACCCTAATTAATGAAAATCTTAATTTATATCTCTAAATGCTGTATTAAGAGTGCTAACTTCAAGAACCACTTTCTCTTGTTTAAAACTAGAGCATATTTAATTCTTCCACAGGACTAAGAGACCTCTATCATCACAATGCTAAGTGTAAACATTTTTGACACTTTAATCCTAAAAATAGGATTTCATCATTGCCATATATAGTAGTAGCAAGTTAATATAAACTTGGAGGGAAAGGTATTTTCCCATCTGTGCATATGTGTGATTTTAAGTTATTGCTATGGTGTTGCAGATTACATACATTATACAGGAATCTAGTTAATAATACCATGGTGGGGAAAGCAGTAGAACATGGTAGATTCATGTTAACACATCATTTTGGATTCTTCTCAGTCAGAACTTCCTCAATGCACGTGACCTTCCAGCTTTAAAAACTCCAAACAGCAGTCATTTCTAGAAGCAATAAGGAATTGTTTAATTTTCCTGAAAGGTTTAGAAAAATACATGCTGCACTTCAATAGATTTTTTCCTGTACTGAAAGATGCAATAGAGTATTTAATGCAATTTATTGAGGATAAGCTATATTGATTTTGTAAAGGAAGTTATGCACTACTGATAAGCAATCTCTTTGAAGTCCATGCCTCACTTCACTAAGTATGTGGACCCCAGGCAGTTAGTATAGTCTGCTTGGATTTCCAGAATGTAAGGTCCCTCCCTAAGGAAAGTTATTCTGGTTTGAGAGGGACAGTATTCTAATTTGGAAGTGGTGAAAAGAATAAAACAAAGGAAAGGGGATAAACAGTCAGCGGAAAACTAAACAAATACAGGATCAGTTTGAAACGAGACAGCAGCTTTGTTCTTACACCAGGATTTAGGCAATTTAAATACCTATACACACAACCAATACACAACAGTTGTTTGTTATCTGGTTTTGCAGATTACATAATTTGACTAATACTATGCTCCTGCTAACAGGTATGACCTTATTCTAGATCCTATTTCAGAGCCTAGTCCTTAATGACAATTAGGATTGTCACAGACTCCAAAGATGACAATAAGTAGTAAGCACTTCCTTGCTAGCTATACAAGGCAATATCTTTGCCTTCTATTTATCTTCAAAGACCAGTCACACTAAATAACCAATAAAGGAAGAAAAATTTACCTTTTTACCTTAGTGCAAACCTAGGATTTACCTTTGGTCCAGGAAGGCCAATTCCTATTGATCCCTTTAGTCCAGGAAAACCTTGATTTCCTTTTTCTCCCTGAACAGAAAATAGGAAGTAAGTTTAACTGAAAATTAAAGTAAAATCTATGCTGTATCTATTAACTTTATAACATTCTGCATTATAAAGCTAGATACTTGTATTATGCAATGAAGCACATAATTTTCAAGACAGAAGTGGTCTGAAACTGCAGAAATAAGCAACTGGATATGATTCTGAACACACATGAAGCCTTTACACAGTATATAATGAAAATTGTATTCTTGATGAAATGAAATAATGTCACTGAAACAGATGAAAGAAAAAAGCAACCATCCAGTCTACAAGCAGTAAAATGAGGTCCAACACAAAGGTACTCTAAGAATACAGCCCCTGAATCTCTTCAGGGTGACTTAGTTTTTCTGATCTTAAGTAAATAAAAAGACATCTCTGCTTTTCACAATGCACAGAGCAGAATGTCTTTCTGCTGATACTTCAGAAGACAGTATCAATCCAGCTACAAAGTTCCAGCTACAAATTTGTTTATAATGTTTGTTACACATGCTCTGGTGCATGCATGCGGACTTGAAAAGCAGCTCAGACATAAGCATGTTGTAAGATATGTACAGAAAATTCTTCACGGTGTCTGGCTTCCAGAAACTTTCCTGCTTTATTTAATAGGGTAACACAAATATATTTTTCAGATCAACTGCTGTATAAATTTTAAACACATCTAGAAGTGGTTAGATTAACAACTTTGCAGCTCTGCAGAGCACGTACATAAGAACCAGAATTAGGACATGCCATGTATTCCAGTGGACACTCACGAATAATGGAATCGTAGAATGGTTTGTGTTGGAAAGCACCTTTAAAGGTCATCTAGTCCAACCCCCATTCAGTGAGGAGGAACATCTTTAACTGGATCAGGTTGCTCAGAGTCCTGTCCAACCTGACCTTGAATGTCTCCAGGGATCTGAATGTCAGATCCAACAGAACTACAGATATCTATCGCTGCCATTTGTTACAGCCAATTGTTATGATGGTGTTCAGGCAATGAAAACTGAATGATACTTACTGTTCTAAAATAATTCCTGTACAGCTGACATTTCTCACAGGCACACATATGAATTTTATCTTTTAAAACATCAACTGTAGAACCAAATCCTTGTGCAATCAATCAACATAAGAAAGATTTACCATAGATACCATAGTTGAACATTTAATAAGACCCAAGAAGTATGCCATATTAATTTAAAATTATTTATTGCTTTGCCAGTTCAATCCATGTACATAATTAAATTCAAACTTGACAATCAGTCTTATCATAAACCCCAAAGTGGTATGCATGCAAAAACACAGACCCTTGGATCCCTGACCCTAATATCCTGCTAGATTACTGATCAATAAGCATACTTCTATATAAAAAGGTCATCCTATGAAGGGAGTCCAGATCTGAGAATGTCTAGACTGTGGTTTTGAAAGGAAACCAAACATAAAAAGATCTGTGAATGTAGCTATCAACATAAAGTTACACAAAATCCACCTCATTTTTGACATTCCATTCTTACTATATGCATACTGAGCTCTGTGTATATAGATAAAAAAAACCTGGGAGTGATATTGATAGTTCAAATACAGGAGTATATCAGCATTAAGCTGGTGAAGAGTGGACAAGAAGAATGACGCTTGACGTGGCTGCGAAGAGACAGGTTAGAAAAGACAGACAGAAGCTCAACAACCATCAGTGTATGGAGAAAGCAGTTAATACAGGAACAAGGCAATTGCCAAGGCTTCTCATAAAGAAGTTTTTGCTAAGAATTATATTTAAAACAAACAATTTAAAAAAAAAAGAGATTAAGGGAAGAAAATGTAAATGACACGACTGAACCTACAAAACTCGCAGAGTGCTACAGAAACAACAGCTGAGTGTGGTTCACCACATCATTACAGTTTCCATTTCTAACCCAAAGCCAAAGACCTTCCATATCCAGAACACATCACCCTCCTGCGTGTCTATATTCCACATCCTTATATTACAAATATGCCTTTGTCCAACCGTGTGTCAGCAGACCGTGTTCTTTCACTGGAACACTTCCATGATAAAACTGAGTTCTGTACACTTCTAAAATATGCTTTAGATATTTATTCATAGCAGTGCCAACATAACATGCAAAACTTTGTGTGTATCTATACAGAGATAGAGACAGAAGATAGGTAGATGTATATGTACACTCTGAGCATATTTTGACTAACCTTTACCTTCTTTCAGAAACAGAAAAAAATATTATATAATCTGTATTTTTTTTATGTATCATCAGATGCATTTGATTGTTGAAACATTTCTGTTCAGACTGGCAGTTGCACTTTCATAAATGACTTCACATACCCACAGAATTAAAAAAGATGGATCCCAAGTATTAGACTCTGGAAACACATCAGAAATGTCTATTAAAGCCAGGCAGGAAATAGTTTTCCTATACTGTAAAGCCATACAGAGAAGGCAGAAATTTTTCTATTCTCCACAAGAATAGAGCAAAGAGCCTTCAGAGATTCAGCAAATAAAGGAAGAAGATAAAAGAAGATATGAAGTTCTTTATGATCTCACATTAAAATACATAATAGGTTTGTGGTTAATGATAACATTTAATATAGAAGAAAACTGCAAACAGATCAGAACAAAAGATTCAGAGAGTCATGACTCTAACTGTGTAGATATCTCTGTCTAGGAAATCTCAAGACAAGAGAAATCAGAATCTGTTACAGAGAGTTATACATTAAGGAGAAGAGAAAGAACAGAGTAAAGTAAGTTTTTATGCTATGAAACACCTCTAAAAGGGTGAAAAAGGAAGGGGTCTCTGCAGTATAAAAAGGAAAATGATTGAACACAAATATAAAAATAGGAAACATTGAAGTTGGAATCAAAGTACTAAACAAACAAAATTCAGAAGGAATTGATTTCCTAGTAAAGCTTGTATGAAGTAATTCCATGCCTAACCAAAGAAAGGTTCTCCTCTGAAAAATTTTGCCAGCTAGGTACATTTTAATTATTTGTTTGTTTGCTTGTTTGTTTCAGCATGTCAATAGTTTCCAGTGAAAACCTATTTTGTCAATTAATTACCTGGTGGCTTTAGTGTCAACAGCCAACAGCAGTATAGAGAGGCATTTTTCCTTATCCACCAAAACCAGTGTCCTTCTTACTGAATCACTTGCTGGTTTCATAACCTAGAGTTGGTGAGCTGAGCACAATCCTCATGATCTGGGGACATATTCAATCATATGCTCAACTTTAAGCACATCAGTTTAAGAGAAATGGGGGAATATTGGGTTGTTCTGCACTACAGCCTCTAATTTTAACAATTTTCTTCCACAAATTTATAACAAGGCAATTTATTAACTTTGAATGTTCATAATTTGTTTCCATGCTGTGTTTCTGCTTACAAGGAGAGAAGTTGTGGTTATGGCTGGAACTGGGTGAGTAAAAACCTGTTGAAGAGTACGTGGAAGTCTAATTTCTTTTATATTCCTATATGTGGTGTTTGACATATTTTGACATGGTAGGTCTTTGTTACTTACTGTCTTTTACAAGGACATCCAGAGAAACCTCTGGACGTTTTCTTGGGTGCATCCTTTAAATCTAAGTAAATCAGTAAAATGTGGCAGAGATGAGACTTTTTTCCAGGTTTAATATATTTGTAATGAGAAGAATAATAGGAGAGCTATCAAGTGCCATTAATACTGAAAACTCAACAGTAGAAGTAAATACTACATACCTTATCAACAAGAAACTTGAATATACAATGAATATTCACAGGAGTTCAGTGACTCAGTGTCAAATCAAAATGTTTCTCCTTCAAAGACACTTGTGAGAAGAAACTGGACAGATACCACATTAAACTGCATTACCTTGCTTCCTTGTATGCTGTCGCCAGGGGGTCCAGGTGGACCAGGCAAGCCTTTCTGTCCTGTAATACCCTGTAACAGGCAATGGAATAAAAAAAAGAATTAGGAGGCAAACTGTTCCTGGTAACACTAAGGAAGTAGTTTCAAAATCACTGCAAGTAAAAAGGAAAACCATGGCAAAGACTCTAGTTCTGATTCTCTGGTTTATGGTTTCTCACCGTGGTCCTTAGCAATTATTCTTAGCAAATTCCCAGGAAAACAAAGGAACAATTAAGCTGAAAATAATTAAAGACTAAAGTTTGCCCATGACACAGTGTGATATTTCCCCAGTTTTTCCTGCATAGAAACCATCTGTATACAACATCTTTGTGCAATCACTCCATATAAGGCAGGAACTACAGTAGAGGCAGAAAGGAGCAGAGCAATAAAACCCAGCATGAGTAGATGTGCCAGGCATGCTAGGCTAGCTCTTGTCCACCAAGTATATGTGTCAAGCTCCTGTGGTGCCACAGTCTCTGGGAGCACCAGTCATTCAGAAATCATAAGAGGGAGGAGAAGAGAGAAAAGCCAAAGTGACACCTGCTCATTTGTGTTAATACAGTCAAAGCCAGCTAAGGCCCTTCAGCTTTGGAGGCAGGCTAATCTAACATATTGAAGTGACAAAGTGAAGCATATCCCTTTGATTATATAAAAATTAAATGTTTGGGTTTACTTTTTTTTTCTTACTTTATTTTTAGTTGAAAAAATCAGATGAAATTTGACCCAGCTTCATAGAAGTTTCTGTAGAGTTCAGCTTGGATTTTCCATTACTGTCTTATACTAAGTAATAGCTGTGCTCCAATACAGAAAGTGGAATTCATTTGGTGGTATGTAAATTACCTACATTTTGATGATGGAGTGGCTCATTTCGTAGGCCATCTCTAAGCACTTGAAAGAGAAGAGGGTTATCAGGAGTAGTCAACATGGATTTACCAAGGGGAAATCATGCTTGACTAATCTGATAGCCTTCTATGATATTGTAACTGGATGGATGGATAGATGCAGGGAGACCAGTGGATGTAGTCTACCTTGACCTTAGCAAGGCTTTTGACACAGTCTCCCATAACATTCTTGTGAGCAAGCTCAGGAATTGTGGGAGAGAAGAATGGACAGTGGAATGGATCTGGCTACAGAATAGAGCCCAAAGAGTG
This sequence comes from Chloroceryle amazona, assembly GCA_027560015.1. NCBI lineage: Eukaryota > Metazoa > Chordata > Aves > Coraciiformes > Cerylidae > Chloroceryle > Chloroceryle amazona. The sequence goes on from JANHFX010015987.1 coordinate 44,949, forward strand.
GTGATCAAGGGAGTCCAGCTGGAGAGCTGTTAACTAGTGGAGTCCCCCAGGGATCAGTGCTGGGTCCAGTCCTGTTCAACATCTTTATCAAGAACCTTGATGAGGGGACAGAGTGCTTTCGCAGCAAGGTTGATGATGACGTGAAACTGGGAGGATTGTCTGATTCACCTGAAGGCTCTGTGGCCATTCAGCAAGATTTGGACAGACTGGAGAGCTGGGCGAAGAGGAATCTAATGAGGATTAACAAGAGCAAATGCAGTGTCCTGCATCTGGAAAGGAACAATAAGGTGCACCAGTACAGGTTAGGAGGTGATCTGCTAGCGAATAGATCTGTGGAAAAGGACCTTGGAGTCCTGACAGAGAACAAGTTATCCATGGGACAACAATGTGCCCTTGTGTCCAAGAGGGCCAATGGTATCCTGGGGTGATTTAAGAAGAGCATGTCCAGCAGATTGAGGGAGGCTCTCCTTCCCCTCTACTCTGCCCTAGTGAGACCTCACCTGGAATATTGTGTGCAGTTCTGAGCTCCCCAGTTCAAGAGGGACAGAGATCTACTTGAGAGAGTCCAATGGAGTGCTAAGAGGATGATTAAGGGACTGGAACACATGCCTTATGAGGAAAGGCTGAGAGACCTGAGGCTTTTTAGTCTGGAGAGGAGAAGTCTGAGAGGTGGTCTAATGAATGTCTATAAATACATAAAGGCTGGGTGTTAAGAATGCAGGGACAACCTCCTTTCACTTGTGCCTTGTGATAAGATTGCAGATGGATTGCAAATGGATTCAAGCTCGAGTACAGGAAGTTACACCTCAACATGATGAAGAACTTTACTCTAAGGGTTATAAAGCACTGGAACAGGCTCCCCAGAGAGGTTGTGGAGTCTCCTTCTCGGGAGACTTTGAAGACCTGTCTGGATGCATTTCTGACTGATCTGCCCTAGTTTTGTCCTGCTTTGGCAGAGGGGGGTTGGACTCCATGATCTTTGGAGGTCCCTTCCAACACCTAACATTCTGAGATTCTGTGATTTTACATGCGTCGAATATTTAGGCAGAAATATCTCAAAATGTGATCTTCATTAAATAGAAGTGTATAACTCTAAATATTTAACTTCCAGATTATTAGTCTGAAAAGTCATCATTCTCATCTGTGTTAGACAAAAAATTTGCCAGAATCTTTGCCAGAATCTCTTGGGAAAAATACTGTTAATCTGTGTATTTATAAGCCGGGATTCACACAAAACATTGTGCTAAGTAGCTTATCTCAAGAACTAGGTGCTACAAGCAGGTCCTCACCCTTGGGAACAAAGGAGTGTTTTCCCCACAGAGAACACATTTTTCATTCTCAAAGGCTTTGTGAAAGCAGCAAACAGTGTCACACATTTGTAGAATTTTGACACGCAGTCCAAACCTGTTTTAAACAGACTGTGTCTGTATGATTTACCAAGCTACTGAAATTACTGCAGCTTTCAGAAAGCAAGACAAAGTCAGACACACCCCCTGAGAAAATATTAATGCTTTGTCACTCATTGAATTTCTGTAACAGGTTGTTAATAGCAATGTTTCCCCATTCAGATGCTACTTTATTCAAAATGCAGAGAAGGCTTCTATTAAACTCTGCTAAGGAAATCACAGAGAAAGTTACAAAGGCATCTCTATTTTTAATTTAATTTAAATTGGAGAAATATACACTATGCTTCCCCTCATTGCCTTTGTAAAAATAATTGATTGCTACACCTATAATACAGAAATCCAGGCATGCATTGAATTTTCTTATCAGTGTGCCTTTTTTGAATTATATATCACTTTAGTGGGAGGAAAAAATTGACCAGATGTTGCATGCTGGCCGCTTATAGAATTAAATTTTTATTTTCATGTTTCTTTCCTAATGATTTTACTAAAATTAATTTTATTCAATTTCACTAAGAAAAAATTGCAAACATAAAAAGAACATTTCACATTTTTTCCACCACAAAAGAATCTCTTGGAAATAGAATAGATACAAAGAGAAGAAATGCACCATTTAACGAATGAATTATCAGCCAGATAAAATTAATTTATCAGCTTGATAGTTCTGTTCAATTTCCATCTGTAATCTCAAAAAGTTTAGCTACAAATGCAATTTTCATCCAGTTAGTATTCCTTCCTAATCCTCTTGGTAGCAGTGTATGGTCAGTGCCCGTGTTTTTATTGCTTGACTTCCCCTGCAGTTGCACCTATGTCAATCAATAAAAGTATCTTAGTGTCTGAGAGAGCAGAGTCTGGCAGGCAGCATCACAAAAGAGCACAAAAGTTTCATCATGGCATCATACCAACCTTGGGACCAACTGTTCCTATTCCCCGTGGCCCTGGGGGCCCAGGATAGCCTTTCATTCCACGGTCTCCCTGAAAATAGTCACAGAAAAGTCAGTAGTGTATCACCTATTAATCGTTACTTCTTTCAACCATTTATGAAGCAGTCAGTCGAACTACTGAGTTTAAAAACCAGAAAAGCCCAAATGTTACATACACAATCAGTTGTTTTATACACAGATATTAAAAAAACAAAACAAAACAAAACCAAATGTAGTGGAAGATGTAGTGGTTGAAGGCCGCCTAGGAAATAGCGACCACGAAATAATAGAATTTTCAATACTCAGAGATACAAGGAGAAACAACAATAAAACCTCTACGCTGGACTTC
>JANHFX010015988.1:0-39636 GCA_027560015.1 Chloroceryle amazona
AAAATGAAGTACTTATGACTTATGAGGTACTCAGTGAGCTCCTCTTTTCCTCTTTGTGTCTTGCAGGGCCCTGGCAGCGACCGGCGGGGAGCGGCCTGGCAAATAAAAGCTTTGTGTATCTCGCAAACGTGTCCGGCTGATCCTTGGGCGCGCGTCTGCCCGTCCCTGCACTGCCTTTGACCCGGCGGTGTCCTGCCCGCGGCGCCGCTGGCCAAGCTACAGTGCTAGAGCGAAGCGCTTGTTCATAACTGGGGCTGCTCGGCCCGACCCGCGTGGCTCTTTTAAAAGCAAGCGACAGCTCGTCCGGCGAGCACGCGCTGCCCTGTCCGTCCCAGGGTGAGGCGGCTGCCGCCGCCAGGGCACAAAATGGCGCCGTAGCCCGACGGGAAGGGGGAGGCGGCGGGTGCCCCAGCCGTGCCCTGCCCGGGGCGAGGGCCGCGCTGTGCCGCGCCCACCGCTGGCCGTCCGGGGAGGGGGCCCCCCGGCTCCGGTGCTGGGCCTGCTGTGGGAGGGGGCGATAGCATGGTGCGAGGGGATCGGGTTAGTCCGGCTTTGTCGGGGGGTTCAGCACGAATTCGGCCCCGCCTCGGCCGCTGCGCTGGTTTTCCTGCTGTAGCTCCGGGTTCAGGTTGTAGAGGAGACCTGGAACAAAGAGCAGAAGCCCCAGCACGCAGGTGAAGATGAGCTAGCTCTTGAGCAGAACAGCAGCCAGTGTTCTGGGCCCTTTATACGCAAGACAAAAAGCGAAACAGAACAGAATATTTTGAAAGCATGTTTCTCATGAACAGTAACTGCTGCGGTAAATTTTATTCTATTTAAGCTTTTCCTTTTAGAGCTAGAACAGTCTCAGCAGTGGTTAACGCCGAAGCCATGTGGCATCACCACCAAGTGCAACTCCAGTTCTGTAAGAAAAAAACTGGAAAGCATGTTGCAGCTGGTTGGTGATTTTAGGAAGTTGCTTTGCTACTGAAGTTTTGGAAACAATTTTCAGAAGATGATGTCTGTAACACTATATAGAAAAAAAATTTAACTGAGTAATTGTTTGACATGGGATAAATTTATTTAATAAAACAAAGCAAGCAGATTGTAGTTACCCACAGTTTATGAAGTGCAATATGACAATCTTGTGTAATAAGTCTAAATCTGTTTACACATTAGTGCATCTAGTCCTTTGACTTTAGTTATTGCACATAGAAATTAAATCATATAAAAGACCTGCGTACAAGACATGCAGACTTCATGAAAGGCAAATAATGCCTACGTAATCAGAGCAAACCCCAGAATATACACAGCCTGGAATGGTCAAGGAGGAGTTCAGGTAACAAATATAACCTACTAATATTTCAATTAAAGGTAACCAAAATAGGTGTTCAAATATAGAATTAATTTTAAATATATTAAATGCTAGTTTTCTTTTATGTTTCAGGCAAGGTGCTGTTTAAAAAACCTTCAATATAATAGCTTCATTTAGAGATGGTAAATCATCAAGTTACACATGGAAATTTTGATTTACATCAAATGTGACAACACAACGTACAAAAAAGTTCTTAAAAAATCACTTCTAAAAAAAAGCAAATCATGTTATAAAAGGAGAGCCAAAACTCACCTTTGTTGTAAACTAAAACATTTTCTGACATCCATGAACAGTTGGCAACACTTGAGTATCAGAAAAATACTACGTGTTAAATAGTGGATATGTAGTGTTCAAATATTTGATTTCCTGCATACTTTTAGTCTTGAATCATATACCAAATAGAAAGGCAGTTTTCCCTCCCCCCCTTAAGTTTTGGCCATTAATTAGGAGAAACAGTCTTTAATTACATGGCAATCAGCTTGAATAACTGCAATGCTTTTAATTCCTATTCCACAAAGTCCAAAATCCAAAGCATGGGGCTCAAAGTCTTTCAGTCACAGCTGTTTTCACAAACATCAGGTGATCTGATACCTGGAGGCTATCAGGTGAGAATTTGGCCCCATGCTTTGGGTGTAAACAGTGCAATGGAAAAGACTCACAGCAACAAACTCTTCTCTAAGAAAAAACTTGGTGTGTTTCACTGTAGCAAGAGGCTCTATACACAGTAGGTAACTAAGTACTTCCGGTAATGTGCAGTATTGACATTTTGTGTGTGCTCATGTCTTTAGAAACATTCAGAATTAATTATGAACCAAGGTGATTGTACCTCACTATAAGGCGGCTTGCTATGGTTTGGTCTCATGGCTTTACCAAATTTTTTCTCCTCCTTCAGGAAAATCAGACAGTCCCACCTTCACTGATAGTTGTGTGTGTTTTATGGCTACTTGCTTCCCAAAAAAAGCACAAGTTCTGTATGAAAAAAGTAATATGTATATACCACACTGAATCACAATATCACCTATACATCCAATTTACATTCTTTTATCCTGAAAGCATTTCATATTTCAATTGCTTGACACAAGCTATTGACTGCAGAAGTGAAAGAACATAAAACAGTTCATTCTACACCTCCAACTGCCTGAGAAATAAAAATATTCTTCCAGTTTTATAAATTCATTCCTTACTTAGGATTTTTTCCATTTGGCACGCAGTTCCTTTGCTGCCAAACAGCCTTTCCATGTTTTAATGCACATTAACATAGCATGAAAACATAAGCTGAACAAAATGTGTGTCAACAAGCTCCTCGATCTATTACAATTAGGTTCCTCCTCCCTCCCCCAAAGAACAGGTCATCTTAGCCTTGGGAATTAAAATCCTGATGGCAGGCAGTACAAAAATAAATCAACTGCTTAATGGAATGAAACTTCCTGTAGCTGAAGTACACAGGAACAATAACCAGGCAAGTGAGCACAAAGGTATGGTTATAGGCAGTCTTTGGGAGGGGGCAAGTGGCACAAGTTAAGGATGAGAACTACAGCACAGTTTATAAAACCATGTGAATAACTTTTATAATACTGTAAACTGCAAGAGTCTTCACATGTCATGGTTGATCAGGGGCCTCTGTGATCAGATCTTTAGGAGTGCATGTAGAGGAGCGGGGATCCATGGCTGAGTGCATTAAAGGAATATAAACATCATCCATGTTTGGCATGACAAAGATTTTCTGTGAAAAAGAGGCAATTAAATCAAGTTACATTTCATATGCCAATTCAAACCTTAGTTTTCCAATTTGTTTAGTTAGAAAAGGCAACATTCTTCCAGGTAAATGGTTCTTGAGTTCAGCATTATTTGAGTCAATGCCCTCAATTCTGAAGCCCTGTGGTGACCATTAACTCAAGTCTTTTAGTTATGTTACAGTTGTAGATGAAGCTCAGAAATATGAAGATTTATCTCAACTCTGTTGCTTTAGCAGCTCTTACCCACGTACTTTCAAACAGTACTTTTAATGAAGTGGGTTTGATTTCTGGTGGATTGTACAGGTTGAGGTCCAGAATGAATCTGGTCAGTAAACATTTTTCCTTTCCTGCAAGTATTTGCAAAATTGGAGGGATTATTATTTTAAAGGATGCAGTAACAGGACACATTACTGCCTTATCTGTTCATAATTTTGGACAACAGTTTGGTCCTCTATCATCTAAGAACACGTAGGATCATGTTTTTATTCAAGTACTACAAATTCTGACATGGTACCTATTTCAAAGAAATGGCATTTTCAGCTCTAAAAATCATTCTGACAAGTGCTAAAACAGATTTCCATACAGCTCTACACATGGTCTTGAGACCACCCCAGAAGTTAGTTTCATCTGAGTCCTTAACAGTGATCCCACTGAACAGGAGAAGCAGAGGATACTGACTGGCTTTGAAGGAAATAGGGAACATGCAAAAATTTAAAAATCCACCCCTCTAACAGACCAAAACTATTGAAAATTTAAAGGAATCACACCTGAAACTCTTGTTCTAGTTTCCTCTCTATCCAGTCAGTTACATGAACCAGCGTCACTTCTCTCTCACCAAGTTTTGGCCGAGCTTTTAACTCCAGGTAGGGAGGTCTTCGAAAGCCATACCTTAGGAGAGTACACAGAACAGGTTTCATTAGAAACACTCTGAAAAAGCACAACATGTAACACGTGTTAACGGTCAGTGTTCTCTGAATAGCAGTCCCTACCCCATTTACAACTAGTTTGTTTTGCACCTCTTCCAGAACCCGTTTCAGCTACACTTTACTTTTTTCCTTAGCTATAATCACTTAGGTAGCACACACCCGAAACATCGCCCCTTTCTGCAGGAAATTCCTCTTACCATATTCTGTCAGTAGGTGGAGGTGGAATGTTAATTACTAGCGTTCCTCTGCACTCTTGTACTTCAACTGTTAGCAGCAAAGGAGTATTGGAGACCTCTTCAATTTTCTTCTTAATAAACTCAGTCTCTGTTGCTTTTTGAAAGTATTTTGACTTAGTAATTTTGTCCACAATTCTCATGATCTTACTTGTCCGATGTCCTCCAACATACCTTTAGGCAGAGAACAGAAAAAGAGTGTATCAAGGTAGTTTTCTTAAAACTATTGTGTGCTAAGACACCCATGGATTGACTTCCTATTCAATCCATTAGAGTTTTTATATACAAATTTTACAACAGATGCATATTCACACGTCCAAGCATTACCTACCAGAGCCTGCACACAGCAGCCATACTCTGTCAGCAACAAGTGTCTGGCAGAAATTCTGTTCAGTCTGAACACTCCTCATTCCTGGATGGCATTGTCAGTGCAACTTTTTTAACACTGCAGATCTGCTTACATCATTTACGCAAGGAAGCTGGCGTGAGATGTGACAACCTGTCTATTACTGTTCTAACAAGACTGTCAAGAAACCAATGCACCAAGACATATGCTTTTATCAGCATAGAAGGCCCAATCATCACGTATAATCTATTTAATGGTGTCTGTCAAACAAAAGGTTTTAATTTTAAGGTACTGTAGCATTTACAACAATTATAAAGGTGGTGAAAAAGAAAAGGAAGGTGATTTTGGAAGTGGGTGGAATGATATCCCAAAATCGGAATTGTGGCTCTTGATGTTATATAGCAGAGATAGCCCTGATAAAGAAGTAACAATTTCCTATCCTGCATAAAACTCTTGTTTATCCAGCCTCTTACAGAACTTTTTCCTTAGCATGAAATAAGACTAGAAAGTCCTCAGCTGAAATAAAAGGGGTGAATTAGTTTAAGCTTTTGGATTTTGCACTATCTGTAACTTTACCCAGATAAAGTAGTTACTCTCTCCTCAGTTTCTATAGTGATAATAATGTAGATTTTTGAAAGCTGTAAGGTAATTCTGTCGCTGTTTTAGTAAAAAATTCTTTGTTCTCCCTCTTTGTCATTATGAGGTCTTTATAGGATTATTTTATTTTTTTTTAAGATATGAAGTATATCTATTGAAATAGTTCCAACATTTGACCACATAGTTTTCAAAAGTTTTAAGGAGTAAAATTCCAGGGAAACTCCCTTGAACATTTTGAATGTGTCATGGAGCCTTTTGGTACATTCACTGTAAAAATCACTGAGATGGTTCAGACATAGGAAACACTGTGATTGTCTGAGCTATTTCAGTGTTACTACAGATTTCTCATTGCCCAGCATAATTTCAATCAGATGTAAGAAGCAAAAAAATAATAATTCAAAAAACCCAACAACAGAAAAACAGAACAGCCAAAACAAGGAATGACGTGGCAAAACTCAAGTTAGGAAATTTTCTTTAAAATACTTGCACAGCATCAGAGGGCAGTATTGCACAGCTCAAACACAAAGTTCTTCAAGATTAAGAAAAAAAACAAAACCAAAACAAACCCCAAACAAACAAAAGACCAAAACCAAACCAAACCAAACAAACAAAAAAAACCCCACAACAAACAGAAGCCGGAGGTGTCAAAGGGAGCACTGCACAGGTCACTTTCACGCTGCAGAAGTGCTGTAGTGTGAACAATGCATGGTAAAACACTCAGCTTTCTCTCCCTTTGTAGTACATGGCTTAATTGCTGCTCTTTGCTCCAGAAATGGTGGAGCTGTGTTTGCTGAATTGCTTGGATATACTCACACTCTGACATCCTGTGTGACAGCGAGCATTACAGGACGGGATCAAGATATCAATCATACTGAGTCAGGAAAGAGGGGAGGGAAAGGATTAACAAACACTATGCAGACAGCTCACCCTTCTGCTCCTGGAGTCACCTGCTTCTCTCCTGCCACTTCAGGAGCATCATCCTCTTCTGAAGACCCGGCGCTGGAGGATTCCTCATCGCTGTCTGCAAGACAGTACGCCCTTGGCCTGAAACTGAAACAATGAAGTTTCCAGGTCAAATGTAATATTCTTAAATTGCTGTTCATCAGGCAGAGCTTTGGCTGAAATGTCTGCTCCTCTTTTTTATAAACTATCGAAAAGAACAAATCCCAAACCACTCTGAGGCCAGTCTGTTGGAAGTAGTTTCAAATGAGAAAATTTGTTCTCTCCCCTGGAATGTAGGTAGTCCTGCATGAAAGAGGATGGCAGGGCAATGGCTAACCTATATATTCAAATCAAACATGGAGGTCATTCAAGATATATCTGAAAGCATCTCTGCTACTGCTTGTGGCTTTCCAAGGAAGTTGAGCAATATGTAGGCTGGACAGGTTTTGTTTGTTTTTAAAACTCTTCATAAAGACATATTTTTAAATTGAAAGGTGAGAACACAGGATTCTGTCTTCTAAAAGCAAACATAGGACTCCAACTTAAAATGACATTGCCTACCAACTGAATCCCTCAGAGATGTTAGCTGAGGTGTTAACCTTATCTTCACAACTTATATACCTTATCTTCACAGAACTTTCAATCCAAGACAGTAAGTTCCACTTTGTCTACTCATATACACGTGGAATTTTTGCAATGTAGACATATCTCCAGCAACGGTAACACATGCAAAGCACAAGAGAATGGGTCTTTGTCTTCCATCTCCAAAAGGAAATGCACAACACACGCTGGCAGAGCAAAGTTTTCTCAACATAGTGATTCACCTTGCTGTAGCTACAGTGTGCGTCATCACTTATCACTTCTATGTTTCATGGAGAAAACCCGCAATTTTGTTAACAGAAGTCGTAACATAACCCTGGGAAGTCCTATTTCTTACATCGTTTTGCAGAGATACTTTTGTCCCATTCAAAGTTAGGCTATAATCTCCCTTTAGAATCTTTGCTGGGAACATTCCTTTCCCTACTGTGTTTGTAGGGAAATTGACCTTCTGGCTCGTGAATTCTTAAGCTCCTCTGACAAAGTGAATTATGGTTACAGGATTTAAAGTTTTGGTTGTTTTTTTTTTCGAAGATAAAATAAGTCCAAGATAAAATAATATCATGAGGAGAAGAGGGGAAAAAAAAAAGTAAATAAAGTCAAACAAGTGCTGCTCCTCTGGTACAAAATATCACACTGCAGTAACTAATTCCTAGACTTTAACTATGGAATAATTTATGTACACAATCATAGAAAAAATTTTAAATCTTTCAAACGGATTAAAAATAGGGAAGGATACAGTGAATACACTTCAGTATTAATAGATCTCTCCCAAATGCAAGAGCTTGAAATAGTTACACAAGCTTCAAAAGCACATGGTTTTAGCCGTAGGGACTAACTATACCCAGGACTAAAATATTCTACCAGCTTGTTCAGAATATAGTTCATTGCTTTGTTTTCTTTCTTTCATGTGCATGTGTGTTCTTGGAAATTTCTTTGAAGCATTTAATAAGCTCAACACAGGGCATGGACTGAGGCTACTGTCTGATGTTCGGTGCTCTGAACAAACTGTTAGTTGCTGCATGGAGCCTTCACATACAGCTCAAGCATACGGCGCTCCTTCCTAACTGCCTGTTTAAGAACGGGAGCAGTAATCTCATGACCTCTCTACACTGAAGCATTTGCTGCATGGGCTGTGGAATCAGAATCATAAACCTCCTCTTCTTACCCACAGATGCACTCGGTACCTGCAGAAGGGTGAAATGGCAAATCAAACTGAACCACCTCCCCGAGGACTATGGGGGTGATGGATGGTTTCTGTCACTGACCCAAATAGCAATGCTGGAGCAGTTTCTCAAGACAGAAGTTCACATTTTTAGGTCAAGATTCCAGCTACACATTTTCTGCCTGGGTGTGACCGCACATCACTCTCCTGTGCATGTCACACCATGCAGTTCAAAGCATGCCCAGTGCATTTTCAAGGCTCTAAAAGTGTCACCTTCTTACAAGGGGGTGTTTTATTTGCCTAGGTAACAGGGCCCTCTGAAGTGCCTCCACAAGCACTCACTGACTGGCCAAGATCACAAGATTTGCTCGCATTAAACAAAGCAACAATAAATAAGCTTGAGTGAGATTTCAGGGGATCTCTGCATACAATGGACCCATTTATATGACACAAACACTGGCAGAAAAACACTTTGGAGCTACAGTATTGTTCCTGAGCAGATTGCACAATATTTTATAAATTGCCATTTGTCAGTTTGTTGTTACATGATACAACATAGCAAGAAGGACTGATGGTAAGAAACTGCAGTAACTTTTGGTTAACCTGCCTGCATTTGTAGATTCTGCCATAGCGGGGATTAAGCTACCTTGTTCATTTCATGAACTTGGAGATGAGTTTTCCACCCTTTTTGAGAGCTGCCTTTTCCCGAGACTGCACGCGAGACAGCGTTATCAACCTGCGTAACAGCACACTTCACTTCTGGTTCAAACAGCAGGGACAGAAGGGGCTGCAACACTGAACCATTTGTCTCGCTTTACACTGACAATGCTCAAGGCCACTTAAAACTCAGTGCTGGTTCCCCCACCCTCCTCTTTCTGGATGAGTAGGTGCCTTAGAGTTTGTGGTTACAGCATCTCAAGAGGCAGTTTGTTCTAGGCTCTTGAGGGATAAAAATGAGCGTAAGCAACAAACATGCATCACTTACAGACAATAGGGCTCTGGATGTGAGCGCATGCTGAATGGTTTGTCAGAACAATTGTCAACTGATAACTAGAAAAGCCAGTAAGATTAACTAACACAATGGAAAGCATAGATGAAGATCAAACTGTTCTATGCTTCTCCGAGTCTTTAACTTATTTATTGATAACGTCCATTGTATTTAAGGCAAAAACCCAACAATCAAACAATGGAAAAAAACCTAATTCCAAACAGAATACATTAGACTGCTCCTTCTGTAAAGCTGGCACAGCACCCGGCCCTGAGCATGGCAAACATCACAGCCATGTGCAGGGAGTAATACAGTTAATAGTTATACCTTCAAGTAATTGGTTGCTTAGCTACAGGCATTTACATTTGTGTTGCTGGGGGCCTATTTCTCAGCTAGAATCAAGATGATTTTTAAATATGTAATCAATGCTTTCACTAATTATTTCTGAAGCTGCTGGACAAATATAAAAATACACAAAGTTGAAAAGATGAGGAAGAAGTGCAAGAACTCAATTGTATAGACATTTCCTTCTCCATCTTCCTTTTTTTGGGTGGACGAGATTAAAGGGATTTTTCAAAAACCACATCTACCAGTTATACTGATGTAAATTCAGACATATTTATTTCAAGCAGTGACAATGAGAATCTAGGTCGTTTTTAAATCCTCTGAATTTCTACCAGCGCATGAGATCATTCAGCCATTAGTTTTTTCACATTTATTTTCTTGTCACGACCGCGCTGTAACATAGTGCTGCTCTAAGTATTACTTCAAGATACCTCAGAATAAATGGTCAGAGCTATGGCACAAATATACAAAGCATCTAGTATCTTGATTCTGAAAGACCACAACATTTTATTCATATCTAAACAAACGGACAGATTTAGAGGATGTTTTCTTGACTTGTTGGCAGTGGTTATACACTAAATCAGAGACCAGCTACTGCTCAGGGACTGCAGATTTCCTAAGCACAAAGAGAACACAGCACAAAGAGAATCAACACTCCACAGCTGATGGGATATATGACAGGTGTCACCACACTAACACAAATGGACAGAATGCAAACAGCATCATAAGAATAAGAGGGGAAAGCAGAAATACAAGTTAGGTAAGTTACACCACGTGTGTGTTTTCTAATTTGTTCATCTGTAAAGTATTTCACTTAGACATAGCCAGTAACCAGAAGTGAGGTATGAGGAAAACTGAGGACTAAAATAGAGGTGTAACTATTCCCGTGATGCAAAAAAGCTACCAAAATAGTCTTCACATAACAATTACAGTCTATTTACCTTCCACAGTCGTTTACTATTACATGGTTTACAACTGTAGCTGTATCATGCTGTAGCAGCACAGTACACGAGTCTATCTCTGTATCTTCAAGTGTGTACCCTCCAATATTCAAGTCTCACTGGCTAAGAGCCCAAATCAAGTGTAAAAAAAAAACCCCTAAATTATAGTCACAGAACATTGTTAAATTCTACAAAAGAAAAAAATTATTATTGTGCAACAAAAATATTTTATTAAGATAATTATCAATGGTGAAATCAGAGAGCTAGAGCTGCCTATACGCAAGGAAAATTTCACTTTTTCACTATGGCAGCTCTCACTTGATTCTACCATTGTAATACCTTACCCTTCTTTGCCGATCTCTCCGACTTTAAGTGCTTCACCAAGTGGCTCTTTCCCAAGTTTGGTCAAGTTCATCTTGGTCTCTAGTGTCATTAGAAAAGATCCATTGTAGGACATTTCCAAATCAATCCAAAGTCCTAAAATTAACAACAATATCAAGATGCCACTTTTAGAACAGTCACAATCGCTTTATTTTAATGTCAACCCAAAACTCATTTTAAAAAAAGTCTATACATCATACTATTTCCAAAGAAAAAAGCTTCACCCCTGCCCCGACCAATTATGTCATTAATTCAGAAATAATTAACAGCTTATCACAGCAAATATTCTGTTCACATTAAGCTTATGGAACAAAGCTGAATGTTTAGATATAAATCAAAGCCATGCGGACAGATCATTAAGTACAGCTAGCAATCTAAAAAAAAGGAGTGTGATTTACACACACCTAAACTGCTTCAGAGATCTGAATCGAGATTAAGAAAATAGAATACAATCAGGGATTCACTTCAAAACTATTTACAGTACTGCTCCGAGCCAAAGAGAAATGGGGACACGCCTTTATATTACTTATGCTGCTGAAATGAAGCAAAACTTGAAATCCCCGAGCAGTATGGCTTGTCACAAATCACAACCTACAGTCTCTCTTGCTTTCAACAACGGTGGATTGAAGAACGAAAAGGTTCACTCAGTAACACTGTTTCAGGCATTCTTCTTACGACTCACAGCAAACAGGGTCATTATTAAAATAATTCTAGATGTGTAGTATTAAATTAAATCCTATTGTCTGGGCAGACTATTTGCTTATTTCAATCACCAGAAGAATTATCTTGGAAATAACTGCAGATTAGGTCCCGCCTCTTAAGTGACACCCTGCAGCCCCAACGATTAAAAAAAGCTGTAGGGTATTTGCAATCCAGAGATTAGAAATCAGATGCCACTAGGCATAGATTATGTATGGATCTTCCTTTTCTAGACACTGCAGCTGCACACAATATGCCCTACCAGTACCCAGCACATAACCATTAATGCATTCTACTTTTATTTACTTATTCAGAAGCAATTAATGGTAACTACCCTTTGGGTTAAGAACAACTGTTTTCTTTTCTGCAAGAATATATCAGAAGAATGGGATTACCCCCCAAATCCACCCATTTATATTAACAACAATACATCCAGCTCCCACAGTGGTACACCATTAGCTGGAAGCAGTACTGAAGGAAAGCTGCTTCTTCACTAACCCAAATCATTCTATTCCATCATACAATTTTTCTAATGCTGTTCCAAAACAAACAGAACAACTCCAACACAAACGTACATAGATTATTTTCTCTTTACAGTAACAAAGTAGCAGTAAGATCATCAGAAACTAGGAAACAACTAAACAGACCTTTTGGATACCCAATGAGTCAGCACGCTTCAAATGTCAATGTTGTTTTAACAGTAGATCAAATTAAGCAAAGGATGCCATCACTGAGAGGGAAAATTCCTTCTGGCCAGAAAACGATCACATGCATTTTCCCGAGGGGAAAAAGGGAAGCAAGGGAGGCAGAGAGGGTGAAGAATTGGGCAGATGGTACAATTTATTCAGAGTTATCTGGTTCCTCAGCCTTGACAGAAGAGCAGTAAATACTACAGCATATGCTGTCACCCAAATAGGGCTGTATTAACAGAAACAAGATTTATTTATTTTTACTGACTCCCCCCCCAGTCATCTGTTAACAAATTTAGTTACTTAGAAATACCATCTAACTAAAAAATATCATTTCCTTGTAATCAAGCACTTGTAAAAAAGTACGGATGAAATAAAGCACATCACAATTAGTAACTGCGTTTTAAGGCCTCACAAATGGCTTCCTCAAATGACTGATTGTCTCAAACACTTAAAAAAAAAGTCTGTAAAGTTTTAATTTTGGATACTGGCCAGAAGTTCTGAAGTTTTAGTTTTAGGGTGGGGTTTTTTGTTTGGTTGGTTTGTTTTTTTACATGTATGGTTTATTTATAGGTCAACTTGCAAATAAATACATTTACCCTTATGAAAACAAGCATTACCAATTATCATCCCCTTATTTATTTGTCCTTTTAAGCACAGTAGCAAAACAAGTTATTTCAGTAATTTAAAACTCAGACACTAAGAGTACACGTCATTTGACAATATAAAAGAAGTTACAAGGATTACAAATTCTGCCATAAACATCTGCTTGTCAGTTTAACTGGATAAGAAACTGAAGGAGTTAATTGTTCTCACTACTGTTGTTGGCAATTAATTGAAGCCAAGTGTTCAGCAGTCTTCTAAATCCCATCTCATGATTTAGAACTAGTCTTTGGTTATAACTGAAGTTATGAGAACAGAGAAAGGAATTCAAAAAATGTTAAATCTAGGCAAACACTGACAAGAACTCCAAAGAGAAGTTCATTTAAAAAGAAACAATGAAACACAAGCATCATACATGTAACCATTTTTAAAAGGTTTCACCTTGTTTCCTGTAACTCAAAATTTCTACCAGTGATAAAGCCACTTGTTACTGGGAACACTGGAGGATGTCATAAGTTCTGTGGAGAACCTGCTGTCCCACGCAGGAAGCATATGACAAGCAGCAGCAGTATTTTTTCATTCCCCAAATACTGACTGCACACAAGCTTATTCCATTTTTATTTCTCCTAAGACAGTTTTTGTTCCTCTTGACAACAAAACAATTTGCTCTTTTCAAACATGCTTTGTTTAGAAAGCTCAGGGGAAAATATACTTTCAAGAAGTTGAGAGGGAAGTACCCAGTGTTTTATAGATAAGGCTTTTCCCCAAAGATTTGCGAGTCTCAAGTGAGATAAGGGCAAACAATAGCATTTGGATACAACGGGCAGCATTAGTTCACGTTACCTATGTTCCAGAGGATTTCAGTAATTCCCCAAAGTTTGTTCATACTTCTATGAGGGAAAGGTTAGAGCTTAGAAACCTTCTCATGCTTTTAGTTAGTGATTTGAGTGGCACAATTTTTTTATTACCAGTGATAAAATTTACTTTTTTTTTTTCTTTTGTATTTTCAGCTAGTTACCTGTTCAAACTTTATTCAGTTCATGTTTGTGGTTATTGTTCTAAACATGCTACTGAGACTTGCTGAAGTTTGGCTCATTGCTGGCCTGTAATTTAGAGCCTCTCCAGAGGCTCTTAATGAGTACTGTAAATTCATTAAACTCCTACCAGTTTATTGGGTTTAGTACCATCCAGAAATTACGTTGATACCCTCATGTAAGAGTTGAAAGAGCAGTTTAAAACAAAAATAAATTGTTAGCCATACAATCCATAGCTGCACCATAACATGTTCTCCAAGGAAATATTCCCCTTTAGACCAATTAGAAACTCCTCCACCTTGAGTTCAATAATTGCCTTTCATTTCTCCAGCCCAGTGTAACACTATAGTAACTAAAGGGGTGAATGGAGTGAGAGGAAAGAAGTTAAGAAACAATAAACTCAGAAACAATTAAAGAATAGAAATTGCTCTGATTGCATGTATTAGAAGAGATGGCATCTAACTACTACTTCTCAGCATGTAGAACAAATACTTCTGAAGCCAAAAAACATTAACCAAAGTTTCTCTTTTTGTGAAATTATTTAAATGACAAGAGTATCCTCAAATATACTCCTGTGAACACATGCAATCCAGAAAGAACAGTTCAGATTAATAAAGTAATGCAGCTTAAAAAAAATATCCAAATTTAATATTAAGGCCATAAAATGATGCTGTATATTGAAGTTTCTTCTCAAAGCAACACTGTATTCTTGTTTTCCAAGTTACTACATTTGTATTTTCTGAATCACTGTTTTCAGAACAGAGCAACTTCTCTTGAAGAGAGCCAAATCTGTTTTCTGCTGTGATACAGAATCACCTCTGTCTTGAGAAGATGTGAGTTGCTCTCTGCAGTCCGTGACAGAGTTATCACACACAGGTCTGCATCTGTCGCATGCAAATTTGAGTCTGGTTCAGTAATTATTTACAATGGAAAGATGTGATCAGATTTCCATATCTATAGAATTATGCTTACAGCAAACCTGATGCTACTACTACTGGAGATAGGGACCACTCACTGTCTCCTCAGAACAAGCTCATTAAGTGTACCTTCCTCTGATTGAAATGCCCACAAAATAAACTGATATAAAAAATTCTGTCCTCCACAGGTATGAAGGCATGAGCCTGGCAAAAGCAGGAAAGGAAACATGCAGTTTACCTCTGTGATCAACAGAAGGTTTGAAGGCTTGAAGGATCTTCGGCACTGCTATCCCCATGTCAAGCTCGGTTAGAGTTAGCTCATTCATGAAGTATGGCAGCTAGAAGAAGAGAATGTAAAAATGAAATCCATGTTATGGAACTAAACATCACTGTTTCCTGAGTGAATAAAGGTCA
The DNA here is from genome assembly GCA_027560015.1 of Chloroceryle amazona. Taxonomy (NCBI): domain Eukaryota; kingdom Metazoa; phylum Chordata; class Aves; order Coraciiformes; family Cerylidae; genus Chloroceryle; species Chloroceryle amazona. Next base: position 14,908 of record JANHFX010015988.1, read on the forward strand.
TTGAACTTAAGGAATAGATTGAGCTGAAAACCCACCAGTGAAAGAACACATGTTTCTTCCAATTCTAGGATTTTGCAGTTAGCAGTTTCAAGGCAGCACTTCAGGGCGAGACTGAGCAGCTGAATTTGGAATGTTTCTAAAATTATGCTGAAGTTCAGATGCTGACCTTAAACCTCCAGCATGTTTTTCACTCAAAGCACAGAAAAAGCTCAAGAATGAAGTATAAATCCTATTTTACTGTGAATAAAAATCAAAGACTTCTTTGGATATAAAATTCAGTCACATATTTTATAGTTGCAGTTTTATCAACATCTCAGCTATTTTTGTCTTTGACAAATTCTTTCATAGCAAGTTAGCTTTTAAATCTCTATGATAATTTTGGTATAAGTGGCATGGAACCACAGTGATTTGGGTATCTGTTTACTCTAAGTATTTCTAATTGATAGAAATTCTCCCTCCTGCAAACAGACAGTACTTCAACCTATCAAAAATGCAACCATCTCCCATTCCCAGTCTTTCCACTTAAACTGCAATGAGATGTTTGGGTACCCTGCTATCACAATAGTGGGAACAGCCAGGGCAGAATTAGGTTACTGCTTATTTCTCAAAGCACAAGCAACACTCTCACACAGCTGGTGCAGACAGCTAAATTTCAGAGCTTTTGTCAGCAAGATTACATCTTCCTTTGCCTTTAGGAACAGACAAACTCCTCCCCAAACATCAGGAGCTAACCAGGCCTGTGATTAACTGCTGCTATTCAGAAGAGTTACAGAATGCAAAGGGAAGAACCAGAAGTCATTCAAAAACACCACTCCTCCCTTCACCCATTGAGCTTATGCAGTTGGTGCAAAATTACATCCTATCACCCCACAGACAGCTCTTTTCCTGAATATTACCCCCCACTGACCTCTCCTGCAAGTATTGTATGTCTGAAGTTAATAGGAACACATCAGAATTGTGGTTTCCCGATCTCCTCCAACTTAAAGGCAATCTACTACTTCCCAGTGCAGATTTCATAATTTATAAGTAGTTCTATTTACACCTAAACACAATAATACTTCTACTTTGCATGTAAAAACTTTACATTAAAAACAAATAGTTAGTGCAGCTGTAGTTCACTTGAAACTGAAGAAGCAAAGTTAACACATTCAGATCCTACTGCAAAACGGACACCCAAGCTGAACTGGAACTCTGCAGCACATTTATACTTGTCTTTTACATGCAAGTGTGAAACAAGTGTTTCTTCTACTGTTTTAAAACAAACTCGAGGACTGCGTGTTTGTTTCCTTCCATAAGGAACACATAGTGCAAAGCTCCAGATTAGTTACCTTTATTTTGCTAAGTTTCATTTGGATCTTCTTTGACACTAGATCAGACCAATACTTTTCCCCTAAAAAATCCCAAAATATTCTTCCAAGCAAAGCATTCACCCAGGCCTCCTGTTCCTCCTCTTCAGCTTCCACACTGGCATCGGGTAACTGAAAGCACAGAGCAGGTCATTCAGAGGTATAAATTCTATAGGCTGAGGTCAGAAAAGGCCTTGTTCACACAGAAGTTTGGTGTTACAGCCCAGGTTAAGAATACTACATGCTCAGCACAAACAGCAGCTTTACAAGCACATCAGCTGGCCTGACATGAGCTTGCCTGTCATCATCCTGACATGCAACAGAGTAAATGAGACCACATAGATATAAATTCACCCCTGGCAATGAAATGAGAAAGTTACATGTAATTTAACCTCTGGCACAAAAAAAGCAAATAAACCCAGAGTGGGCAGACTTGGAGATGTGTCCGTAGTAGAGACACTCTTCCCAATAGGAGCTAGAGGGACAGCTACTCTACTCTTATTTAATCAAAAAATACCCAATCTTACATCCTTAAATCTAGTTCAGGAACATCACAAATCGATGATACGCAAACACAGTAAAGAGAAAACAAATTTTTCCTTCCAGTGTTTGTACATAGGATTTAGGAAATCATATTGTTCCTTCTGCTGCGTTAAAGGTTTTGTTTGCAGTTCAAGAGGATTATGTCTAGGTCTCAAAACATGGACATACGTGTTCAGATGTTGCAACACAGACTATAAACAAGAAAGCCAAGGCACCTGAAATATTTTTAGGTGTATACATGCTGTCATGTATTTTATTAAAGCCAGGAGGTTTCTGTGAAGGAAAGATAAGAAGTAATGCCCCTTTACTCCACTCTCCTGAGACCCTACCTGGAGTACTGTGTCCAGTTCTGGAGCCCCTATTACAGGAAAGATATGGATGTGCTGGAACATGTCCAAAGAAGGGCCATGAGGATGATCAGAGGGCTGGAGCACCTCTCCTATGAGGACAGACTAAGGGAGTTGGGGTTATTCAGTCTAGAGAGGAAAAGGCTCTGAGGAGACCTTATTGTTGTCTTCCAGTATCTTAAGGGTGCTACAAGAAAGCTAGTGAGGGACTTTCTAGGATGTTGGGTAGTGGTAGGAGTAGAGGGAATAGATCAAAACTAGAGGTGGGTAGGTTCATATTAGACATTAGGAAAAAGTTCTTCACCATGAGGGTGGTGAGACACTAGAACAGGTTGCCCAGAGAGGTGGTAGAAGCTCCATCCCTGGAAGTTTTTAAGGCCAAGCTGGATGGGGCTCTGAGCAACCTGCTCTAGTGGGAGGTGTCCCTGCCCATGGCAGGGGGCTTGGAACGAGATGATCTTTAATGTCCCTTCCAACCCTGACAATTCTATGATTCTACCTGCTAAGAAAAGTACATTTGCCTTTCATTATGACAGGCAGAAATCCTGAAGCCAGTATAAAAGCAGCGCTTTCAAGAGTCAGGTAGATGCTACAGTTCTGAACATCATTTCTTGGCAATGACTGCTCCCAATGGCTGCAGCATCACACAGGCAGAATTGCTGGGTTAGTAGCTTCTCCTGTGACGCAGGTTTCCTGCCAGCACTGTTGATCTATTTATAGAATGATTTCTGACACGTGCCAGATTCAGCAGCGAATTCATTGCTGCTTCAGGCGTTGTTGGAAGCTAGAATATCTTTTTCCCAGGGGAACACAAGGTATGTTTATTCATATGCTATACCACTGCCTCCTACTCCTTTCTGGACATTGTATGAAAGCCTGGCAACAACGATGCATGAGTTCCATTTGTTAAATGAATGGTGATTGAACTTAACCTTAAGGATCCATTTATTAAGTGCTGTACTTAATAGTAAGGTTGTTTATTACAGGTGATTCAAATGCAGTCCCAGAGATCAAAGCATTAGTTGAAACTATAAACATTCTTCATCACCTGTACAGTCCTAATGAAGAAAATCTACAGCCACACTGCCTTCAGCTGTACAATCTTTTAGGCACGAGACACTGCAGAAGCCAAGGAAACACACAGAAGTTCTTGGAAGATAACTAAATCAATGAAAAAACTTGCATGTTACATTAAGAAGAAACTGGTCAACAGGGAACTGGCAAGCGTGAAAGCCCACACTGACTTTTAAAAAGGTTTTGGTCCAACCTGTAGTTACAGAAATTAATTTTCTTCCTATATAACTTATTTTTAAAGTCGTAAACAAAATCAAATCAATTACCACCTTTGATGTATCTTTTGGGAGAAAAGTATTACCTTTTTCACAGCTGTGGGGCTGCTATCTGCACTGAGGACTGGACTACCTGAAGGGCTTTTCTTTTCATGTGGAACACACTTTGCCATATAAATATTGTAGTCCAGAAGCATTTTCTGCCGCACGTTGCCAGCCAGATCCTTGTGCTTCAGCTGGGATGCAATTTCTTCTGCACTCCCCTTGCTGCTGCTTCGACTGTGTGTGAGAACTCCAGATTGACTATCTGTTTTACTGTGTGTTGGCAAGATCCCTAAATCAAAAGGAATAATACCTGTTTTAACAGAAAAGGAAGCTAATAGTCAAAGAGTGTATGATCACATGAATACTTAAAGGAACAAAATTAGCTTGCAGATTTGATTTATTCTGAAAAAAGAGCAGATTTTGAAGGGTAAAAGTAAATACCACTATTGTGTGCTTAGGTGGTCCTAAATCCTAATTAGTCAGTATTTGGTATGATTCAGCACTCAGCAGGATGTGGGACTGGAAAAATCAGCTGATCAATAGCGTATTTATATATGGACACTCAACATATATAGAATGTATGGCAGAAATCCCAACAGCCCTGCTGAGGAATGCTTAAAATAAAAAAGTGAGGTGATTAACAGGTACCTATAACTAAACTTGTTTTAAAAAAAATTAATTATAGGCAGCTACAATTAAAGGACTGTGAAAACCATGTAACTATTAGAATTTTAATTAGTCATTAATTTTGCATTTGCATTTCAAGAAGTTATGTGCCAGAAGTAATGATGTTAACCAATTTTTAAAAAGCTGCTCAGAAAATAGACAGAAAAGCATGAGTCATTCAGATTTAAAATTATATCAGAGGATGATTTGAAATTAGTATTTCAAACATTTGACCAATACTGTAGACTAATACGTTTGTTGGTTCAGATACATATATTAGCAGAGGGCATTTTATTTAAACAGAAAAATGTGTTTTCTTGTGACATTAACCCATAAGAAAGCTCTTTACTGTTTACAGGAGACTGGAGGGGAAGGAAGGATGGAGAAGGGAGAATGGGAAAGAAGACTGAGTCTAATATAATACTGCAAATGTTGACATCACTTCCAACAGTACAGAGAAGGAAAAGAAAATTGAACAGGTCATCCTAAGAAAAATTACAGGAGTTGTTACAGTCACTGAAAAATGGTGTATTCACATAAAACAGTCTAAAAATAAGAATAGTTGAGGGCATATAGCCAAGTATGTAGCCACAAGAGGAAACAGCAGGGTGGGAAGGTGGGAATGAGAGGCCAAGATAAGGAGCAGAATCTAGTGTTATTTGTCTGTAAAGATCACTATGGCTCCACGGTTGCTATAACTACCACTGTGAAAACATAATGTTGGTCTCTTTCTTTTAATGGGCATTTTTACTAGAATACAAAACTTGAATACCTGGCTTGCTCCCACATAAACTGGATAGCTTCTTTCCTTCAGACTTCAGCTTGGATGCAAGAAGGAACCTTCTGAACCATTCCTCCTTCTCCCTACCCGTCCTTCCAAAGAGATAAAGCACTTGATCCTTTTGGCTAGTGTACTTCGCTCCATCCTGAGGTTTCTTGGATTCATCATTGTTCAAGTCCACTTTTTCAGCAGGTAACTTTTCCTCTGCATTCTCTTTCTCAGTCTGGGCCTTAGCCATAAAGTCATCCTGTCTAGCAAGTTCAATGCAAATAGGGTATTTCTTATTCCAAATCCGTTTTCGTGCCAGACTCTTAGGAACCAAGGAAATCTGAAGGATAAATAAAAGGGTTAAATTAACTTATTTTTCAGTTGTATCTTATATGCTTCTTTAATCCCACAAAGAGCACAGGAACATGAGAAATACAGATCCTACATTGAATCTGCTGGGTTTAACTGACTCTTAACTTGTAGGTGGTTGATGTCCAGTCCACTTCTGTCACTAGGTCCTTAGTAAGCCACAGCCTTGGAATTAAAGCAAGGACCATTCAAGTAGCTTAGACTTCTACAATCATGTGAAGAAACTCCATTTTCACTTAGAAAATCTTAGTCTCATAGTTATGCAAGAAAAAAAAAAAATAAAAGAAAAAATATCCAAAACAAACCACAACACAACCAAGAACCTTAGATAGTTTGGATTCTCATTACCTACCTAAGTTTTAAACTCAACTTTTCAAACAAACTGTTTGAAACGGGTGACAGTCACATCAAGTATGTAAGAATCAAGCCATAAAAATGATCTGCAGATAACTGTATTCCAAATTCAGTATATTCAGAGAGCAATGAGACACAGAAAGTGATAAGAGGAGTTAAAAATTCTTATCTAGAGGCTAAACTTACCAGTATACTCCCAAAACTGTGGAAAATAGTTATCATTTGCTTATTACAGCCAGGGCATTTGGCACTCTTATAAACAATTGGAGCTGGGCTGAGGTGGGGGGGGGGGAAGTACTGGAAATTTTTCTAAGATACCATAGAGAATGACTGTCAGTCAAGTGCTCTTGTAGCACGTGATAGCTTTGCTTGTCTTCATTATGGGAAAATAAATCTGCAATAGGCAGGAATCTAAGCTTTTGCTTTATCTTTTGCACCGTCTAATGGAAAGCAGAGCTCACAGCAAGTTCCGTTCCCATACTGATTCAGGGAAACGAAGGGAGCTTATCCTCACTGTCACCTTGGTCCCACTTTCCCTCTACTTCCCCCAGTCAACTGAAGCACAGTTTCCTCCTCCATCTGTAGCACCAAGACCCCTGTTGATGCAGCACATTGAAACACATCCATTCTTTTCATAGCGGCATATTGACGTATTACTCAATACGATGTCAGTGGAATCACAGATTTGAGGGAGGCAAATAACCTGTAGGAAAAGTGTCCCAGCAACATTCTTGCTGCACTATTCCAACTGCAAAAATTCTTTTCTCCCTCCTTAGACAACGGGCACCAACCGCATGTCTGATCCAGCCACCTCTTGCTCTCCTCTTTTACATCTATATACAATGGATGTTCCTGCTTCACACCAAATGCAAATGTTGTCTGAACTGCCTTGGCATAGATACAACCAGCAAAGAGTATGCATTTTGGTGCAAACTTCAGAACAGTCACACAGTAATCTAATGTATGGGGAACAATTCCCTGAACTCCCATGTGTTAGCTTCTGCTCGGAACTGACAGAGGAAAATAATGCTTTTCCCTTATTGTGTAAGTATGTTTGGTTTTTTGGTTTTTGTTGTGTTTTGTTTTTTTTTTTTTCCCTAAATCCTGCTCAATCTCCCCCTCCAGCACAATCTTTTGTAATTTAGTCACGACAACAGTTTTGTTTACTTAATGACAGGACATGAAAATAGAATCATAGAGTGAAAAAAACCCTTCAAAATGTAAAAAAAAGTTTTGAAGTAGTCTTTGTTAAAATCAGATATAAAGTAAGGCACACTTACCCTGCTCTCTGTGAGTTCGTATATTTTCTGGCTGATATACGTGACTTCAGGCTTTGGCTCATTGTACACAGCCCTTCTAGAAATATTTTTATTGGGTTTTGAAAGTCGTAAGGTGCTTCCTTCGAGCCGCACAAAGACAGAGTGAGTCAATGTAGCATGGTATGTTTCTGGATCATAATTATAAATTTCATTCATCCATCCCTAGAGAGAAAAAAGAAAAACAACAAACCCAGAACAAAACAAAACGCATTTATTAATGGGCTTTTAAGCTGCTGGAATACCAAGTACGGCACGTACACAGAAGTTTTAAATATCCAAGCTTTTTGCTAAAGTTATTTCACTTATTGCACAAATACAACAAAGCAGTAAATGCCTTCAATGAGGTAGCACCGAACTATCAGAGCATGAGATGAGGACTGCATCCCAAGCACGCAATTTGTTTTCTCATTTTGTGTATGTAGCACAGAGTTCTCTCGCCTCATCCTCAGGAAAGGCTGCGAGATCTGCAGACACAGCCTTGCTGGGAAGAGCCACAAGGCAGCCAGTAAGTGCAGGCTGCAGAGCAGCACATCTGCTTACAGCAAGCACGGACATTTTAATCACCAACAGTCAAGGTAGAGCAAACACTCTGTCTGCTTATAGACATTTTATTCACCAACAATTAAGGACTGAGTAGAAGACTCACTGAGTTTGTTTTAACACACCATGAGTGTTTAATATCATTTACCATGCTGTGTAACTGCCCAGTTACAACAGAGGAGTCACCCATCTGGGGATTAAAATTCATTTGTTCCTGTGCCGTGAAAGAAACAGAAAACAAACCAGCCAGCCCCGCTGTGACAAGTCTGTGAGTGCTAACCACAGAGGTGATGTTACTCCTCTAACATCCGCTTCCAGAAAATGCATGATGATAAATAGGGCAGAAGACAAGCCAGAGTACTCATTCAAAGTTTTCCTTCTATTAACTTGCCCGACAACATACTTTGATAATTAGTTCTGCATGCACATCAAAACCTCAATTCAGCATACTCAATATTCATTAATGTCAACAGATGCCAAAGGACATAGACTTAACCAGTCACACCCTAGAGCAGCAAGTCAGATGGCATCTTTACAGGTACCAAGGTAAGTATGGTAAGGGGGAGAACATCTGCTCCTGGGAAGTGCGGAGAGCTGAACAAGCATCCCTGGTATTCTCAAAACAAAGAAGTTGTAACTGCCTTATGCAAAACATCCCAGAAATTACTGCATCATTTTAACTTAAAGAATTTTCCACCCACACATTAGAGTTTATTTTAATGATCCTTTACTTCAGTGCCATATAATTTCTCAAAGTAGACGGCATGCACTTTCTTAGGTGCCATAGTAACAGTGATACCTATGTTTTGCTAACTCTAACATCTAGCTCCTTTTTCACTATAAACCCTGAAAAGCCTAGATAAATTAGAATTTCTTTTATGTTTAGGAAAGATTAAGACATTCATCTTTGCTCAGCTCCAAAGCAGACTACCTCTTTTATTAACAGAAATACCCATACCAACACAGGCCCTTTGAAGAAGCTTTGGTTTGGGGTTTTTTGCTTACACTGGGTTATATGCAACCACTATGTAGGAAATACAATGCATGAGGAAGAGTTTTCTATAAACCATCAAGGTTCTGCACAGCAGGGTTGATGTTTGTTTGAGCACATCACATTTCCTTCCTAGAAATTATTAAACCAGGACATCTTTGAGCAGACAGCAATTAATTTTCAGCCAGGGACTCCAGCTGGACTTACTGAAGCACAAGGATATTACACGAGTTGCCTAAAGCCACCGTGAGCCATTCACTGTGCAGAGCTGGAATATCCATATGGCCCACAGACCTTTGGAGAAACTCCCACCTGTCCCCTGGATCAGATCTCTGAGCTATTTCTATCTCAGACACTGAAGTCTGGAGCCTGTAGCCAGGCAAACATACAGACGAAAATTTGTTGCCTCAAAATTTTAATCACCTTCTCCTGCAAGTTCAGCTGAAGACCACACCCTCTGGCACAAAGAGAAAGGGCTACTTGGAAAGTGGATCTTTATATGAACCTTAGCCACACAAGCCCTTTTTATTACTATAGTAAACTATGATATTTTCAGGAGGGTTGGAAACCACCGGGTATGTGCAGTACCAAGAAGGAAGGTCACAGTACACTTGAAGTTTCTTTAACATCCTGCTTGAGATGGAACCAGCTGCACTTTTCTAACACCAGCACTTCAGCAGAGCAGAGGACGTGGTAATGTAAACAGGGAGTCATTTACACAATATTCTTACTGTGGTATGCACAGTCAAGAGAAGCAAAAATCCACCAACAGCCTCAAAGATGAAAAGTTGAGAACTGAGATGAGATGGAACACATTAGACGCTCAAACTTTGCTCTACCATCTCAGCAGACATGTGGCTGTTATCCAACACCCTTCTTGTGCTTCCCACAGCTCAACCATAATGTTATTCGCAACTGCAGAACCTGTCCGAGACTTATAACAATTATTTCTGACTGCCTAAGGTACTGAACATTCAAAATCTATAACCAACAGAACATAAATACATTTACTACCTAAAACAGCAGCATACGTAGCGATTTCTATACAAGTAAGGCATTGACTGCTTCACGTGTTTGAGACATAGCCCAAGAAAACAAAAGATACAGAAGTTAAATTCAGATCTTTAGGGTTTTGCATCCAGGCAGTACCTAGCCAACACTCGGGATGAGATACACCACGCTGCACTACTAAAAACCCTGCTCCTACATGAATTTCTAGCTCAAGGGTGAACTGTTTCCTTTTTGCACTCAAATTTCAAGTTATTTTGTAACACAGAGAAACACTGCATGGCTGAAAGTGAAACGTTAGTACTTCACCTAATGATGATTGTTCACTCGATTAATGAATCTGAAAATGCGTGCCAGCTGCAGGAATGCCCCCCCCCCCAATATATCTAACAGGGTTAAAGGGGGAAATGACACAATTTGCCTTCTCATTTCAGCAATTTCCATCTTTGAAAATTGTTTTATCTAGCATAAAAATCATTATTGGGGTTATCCAAGAAACCCCCAAATTAACTTCAAAGTTCCTGCATTTTAAGAACAGTTTTAGCAGAAATACCTCCAAACCTCTCTTTGCAAAAACAAATTGGAACAAGAGATTCACAGCCTACGGAAACCATTTTGCAATGCATCTAAACAGAGAAGTTATGTTACCATAACGTGCTAGCAACAGATGGATCTTCCCAAATGCCTGAAACAACAATGGATTTCCTTGTGTAGGAGAGAAGCGACTGTATGATAGGTCTTTTTTGTACAAGCGAAGTTGTTAAAATAAGAAATTTAGTAATTCAGGGAGGACAATGACCACAGTGATATGCTACTCTGCAGCTGCTTGCCATTTACACTGATCCTGTGATCTCCATTTAGAAAGGTCAGCAGTTGCCCTGAGTTCACAGCCGAAATTAGGAGAAAGCACCTCACCATCAGACTGGTAACTAACCTGAAAAAGAACATTGAGCAGCCCGGCTTTTAGAGCAAAGGTCACAGTCACTATTCCAAATCCCCACACAGGTGCTAATGGAATCCAGCCTGTTTGTGAGAGAGCAGAGGCTGCAGAGAGCAGCAGCACGGCAGCTCCATCATAGCAGGGCTATCAACAAAACCAGACCTCCAGGGATCGCATGGCTCTGGGGAACACAAGCACCTGCATAAAACGGCTTTAAACGGCTCACCCTGGTTTGCTTTTCCTCCTTTGTGACTCTGGGCTGCAAATTTTTATTCAAACTGCAACTCAACAGAATAGTTCATGTGTGCGAAGAGCTGCAGAATCAGGCCCAGCAGAGTATCAACTTTTTAATGTTGAACTCAGGCATGTTATTCCTTAACCTGAGAGGGGAGGCTGGGGGAATGGCAAAAGGTCCTTACGAAGGACCCAGGAGGCTGAGGGCACAGACCATGTCTGCAAGTAAAAATAAATAAAAAAATTACTTCTATGATATTTTCAAACACATGAAAAAAAGAACCAGCAGGTCAACTTTACAATACAAGCACAAATTTGGGTTAAAACTGCCTCCAGAGCTTCTTAGTGATATTAACAGATTGATTAACATCCATCATCATTAAATGATATAATCAAATGCTCCAGCACCAAAATATCAAACCTGAAGTCACTTGGGTGATATTCAGGAACAACATGGTGGTAAAAAAACCTCCTCTCTGTAGAGCTGTGGTTCAAAAAAAGCTTCACTTCTGCAGCAAGCACTGACAACAGCATCTTCTCATGAAAGTTCTTCCCAATGGAGAGGGTAAATTCATCATTTCCATTTTAGCTGTTACTTGAAACCTTTTGTATCAGACAGCACAACACAAGGGAATGAACACCTGAGAAGGCCAATAAGGGAGTTAGAAAAAACTAATGCATTAGAGAAGGAAAAAGAAAGACATGTGGGTAGAGGAGACCAAAAAAAAAAAAAAAAAAAAAGAGAAAGGAGGAGAAGAAGAGAGAAAGGAAGCCAGAGAACTGAGAGAACTGAAGGAAATAAGATAAGAAAACATACATTGAAAATGCAGGGAGGTTGTGTGCATTTTCTGGTTCGGGGGTGGGGTGGGTGTTCTCCCCCCAGTACCAAAGACATTTGAGTGAAGTAAGTACAGAATCTGCAGAAGCCCACACGAACCACCACCACAGTAGTTTTTTCTTTCACCTTGCAAAGAAGGAATTTTGAGGGAAATAATATTAATGTTCAGGTATTTCAGCAATTGCTGAGGGGAATTTTCCACTAGTTCTTGAAACCAGGGAAATGCCAACTTCTCAGACAGTATTTACATGGGGAGAACGCACATGCACTTGTACAAAAATAGCTCAACAGCAGTTTGGCAGAATCCCAACTCCTAGAGCACCATAAAGGGATCTTACTCATACCCTTTATCATAATCATTATGGCATGAAAGCAGTTCAGGCCAGAATACAAGACCAACAAGTCCTGAAGAGAACATCTTTATGAAAGAGCATCAAGTTTGATTTTCCTATATTCATTCGAGTTTTGTTACACATTAAATCTTTATGTCATTTTTCAGAGGATCTAAACGGTACAGTGCTCATTTTGACAGAGGCAAATAGAAAACAGTTGGGGGGGAATATTAACTTGCAATGCGCTAAATCACATTACATTATGCTCCACTACAGTATGGGCACTGAGCTGTTTTTTAAACTCCTGAAGCATTAAGAAGCCCTTTTATACAGCTTTACATATTAAGGACAAATGTTAATGAGCGCAAGAAATACTTATCAGGTCATACAAAGTGATCTACATTCATACAGACTTCTCTGCACAGCTCATTTCTTGCCTACAGCCGTTCTCATAAAACGCATCTCCTGGATAAAAGCATTAAAACGTAGTTCAAAGGTTCCTATATAGCAGCTGACACCTCGAAGGGTCATCTTAACACCAGCCAACAATGGAGTATCGGGATCTTTACCAGTTTTCAAGTATCAAGGCAATTTTGTACGCGTGGTTTCAGCACCCAAGGAACAAGGACAAAACTTAAAATCTGGAGATTTGTAAACAGCAGGTAAATCAGCTGAGCAGAGAGGATTGCTCGGTCTGCATTCGCAACAGCAAATAAAGGCCACGACTTGTAACATTCAAGAAAAACAGGAAACACCAAGGTAGCATCAGGGCCGGGTGTGGAATTGCTGTTTGTATTCAGCAAAAGTTGTGTTTTCTACCCCATTTCTCTAACTTTTCAGTTGCCTAGATGAGCTATCAGTGCACTATGGGTTCTACAACATAAAACCAATACCGTAGGAATTCAAATTCATGCAACCTTTGTTTTGTCACCCAACCTTCAGAAAGCCCACGCTGGATTTAATATTTACCAGGAATACAATGAAGCATTCACAAATCAGACATAACTCATGAGTACATCCCTCCCATCACTCATTCCTCTTCCCATTCTATGTAGCTAATATTTGAGGAGAACCCATGTCTTTCCAACTATCAATGCTTTGCTTGAACACAACACTTTTGAATCTACTTAGACCAAACAGACAAGACAGGCAAATTACTGCCTATAGAGTAAAATACCCCAGAAACAAAAACACATCTCACAAGATGCAGCTTCAAGCATAAATGTTATTTTACACGCTAAAATCTGACACTTTTCTGAACTTCTTCTCAGTAGTTCATCTGGATCATTTTAAATCCATCAGTAAAACCTTTTGCCCTTTTACTTTTGAAGCAATTCAGGTTTTCTACTAATCCTTAAGGACACTAAAATCGTATGTATTCTTGGATACTAAACCATTTGGGTGCCTGCCAAACCCTCCTGACCATAAAACGGCATTTACAAATGGGGATAATTCAGCTCATTTACACCTTCAGAATAAACCTGGCTTACTGCTTCTACCCAAAACAATGCACACAGATACACACACAAAAAGCCACGGCCTCACCTTCAGTATTTCAGGTTCTTTGATGTCTAGAGCTCCTGTATTCCATCGCTTTTTCATGCTATTATGCAATTTGATATATTCATTAGTACATGGAGTAAGAAGCCAAATCACACAGACAGCTATCATAAATCCAAGGGCCATTCCAAATAAGAGTCCACTTAAGTAGCCAGGGAGAGGGATAATAAAGTAAGCATAGACTAACAGTGTCAAGAAGTATAAAGTTTTCACTGGTATTTTAGGCTGCTGCACATACAGATTATTTTCATCTTCACTACTGAGCATAGTACCATTTTCCTCAGTCATCTCTGAATCAAGCAAAGCTTCAGTAGGTTTATCAGGTTTGCTTTCTTCCTCTAGCAAGGAAAAGTCTTCAGAATACAGTTCACAAAACTCCTCATCCTCTCTGCTTGCTAGTGCAGACAACGAACATTTTTCAAGTACAAGTGAAGTTTTCGAACTCATGTCCTTTGTGCTTGCAGATTGAGAGCTTTTGGTCTCTGTCTCTTTTGCATGTTCCTCAGCCACTTTTGACTGATGGTTCTTACTCAGGTTAGAGTCACTTCCACAGAAGTCCCCTTCAGAATCACATTCTTCTTCCTTAATGCTGTAATTGTTATTGCTTTCCAAATGGCCATTCAAACTGGAAAGGTTTGAGAGTTCTGAAGCACTTGAAGATAAGGCTTTGGGCCTGTGGCTACTACTTTCATCACCCATTATTTTACTGAGCAGCTGAAAAGGCTCATAGATGACTTCAGAAAGGCGTCTTTTAGTATCTTCAATTTTAGCCTCCATTTCAGGTACTTTAAAAAAGGAACGAGTGTCGGAAGGAGATGTCAATGGAGACGAGGGGGCAGTTTTAGAATCACCACCTGCAGCTCGAGGTTGAGTGAACTGTTTGAACAGATGTAAGTTCAGTTTTGAGTCAGGTGGTCTGTAAGACACAGCTTCAGGTTCTTGTTTAGAAGTGTCTGTAGACAGAGATTTCACTAAGGTTTTCATTAACTGTCTATGTCGCATCGGTGGGGTGGGTTCTTTTGGTTCCACATCTGTTGAAAGGGACTTGACTAAACCCTTAAAAGGCTTTGAACTAGAAACTGTGGATGATCCACTAGAGCAGACAACTGATCTCGAAGGGGATGAGGATGGGGAAGACAACAGGCTGGACTTCTGTTCCGCAGGTGGTGGTGCACCTGATAAACTAACTGTATGACATGACTGTGATGATGGAGACAGGACTGATGGCACTGCACTGAATGCTTGGGATGCGGAAGGAGAATCCAACAGCTTCACAGTCTCTGCAGTTGGCAGAACCCCAGGTGATGAGGACAGCAGTGATGCAGAATTGGCCACGTTAAGCGAGGTAGCTGGACCAGAAAAATCATGGCCGGTATGCTCAAAGCAGAGGTCTTCCTTGGCTTCAAGTGCTGTTACAATGCTTTGGTCATCTAGTTCCTCATCAAGAAATTCTTTAAACTCCTCTTCCTCCTCTTCTTCCTCCTTCCCAAATGCAGAGAAATGAATAGTGATGGTTTCTCGGGAGACAGATCGTTGGACCTGCACTTTTGGTGCTGACTGCTTTGAGGACATTTCACCAGTTTTCTCTGCATGGCTACTGTTCTGACTTGTCATTGCAGGTCCCAGAGACGCGTCAGAGTCTGTGAAGAAAATGTAATATTACGTTAAGTGCATTTTTTCCCCTTCCTCAAACATCCTTATTTTCAAGATTTAAGTCAAACATAAGAGATGAGCTAAAAGGCAACAGGTCAGTGAGCTGAAAATTAAAACACTGGACACGTTTCATCTCAGTGGATTTAAAGCTGTCTAGTCCAGTTATGGACTGCATTACTGTAGAATTTTACTGTAAATTTAATTGAAAAGCTTATCTGTATTTTCATTAATATCCCCTTCATATCTCCTTACTATCTCAGTCTTGGTATCACTGAATGCAGGAACAGATTCAAAGATACACAAGGAGAAAAACACGTTCGTAATGACTGGCAATTGTGGATATGAAAGGAGAGCCATACCAGACCCTCTCGGATGACCTTGAAGGAAGAATCTCACACTATTTTAGGTAGAAAAACCACACAAACAAACAAAACAAGAACAACAAAGAACAAGCAGAAGATACGCATGTTGAAAACTGCAGATCTAGGTTACTGTTTGCTAGGTAACATCTCCGCTTAGTGCAAAATGGCATTATTAAAGAAGTATTGTGCAGTTAAAATTAACTTCAAGTATTCTGAAGTTACAGTTCATCTCTGATGTGTTACCTTCCTCTTTTCCCCACTGGAAGCACTTCCAAATTCCAGAAACCCCATCCCACCCCAGCACACTGAAATTCTTCACTCCCAACTCTTAAGTTCTTTCTACATGCGATAATTAATGCTTTCTATTTCTTTTAAATAAAGCAAATTTAAAACTCAAAGTAAGGTCAGAAATATGTAAAAGTCTTCATGTGTGGGACAGTACCTTCTTTTGTATACCTGTTTGAACTGGTCTATAGGAAGTAGAGATTTAAATTTTATTTTATCATGTGTGTTATTGTGGTTTATGGTTGGACTCTATGATCTTCAGGATCTTTTCCAACCTGAACAGTTCAATGATTCTATGTAGTCTTTGCCATTCCAGGTTTGGCAAGCTATGGACAAATGATCAAGATACACTATAGTCAAATAACCAGCAGGGAAAACAAAGCATAATTGGACAGAACTTAGTTTTAAAAGTTATCCTCCCAAATTTCAGGACTAGACACCCTTTACAAATGTATTTTAGCAGAATCCCGCTACAGCAAGATGAAGTAGCTTCAAACAATTCAATAATGGGCTGTATCAAAAAAAATGTTATCCGAAAGATGTGTTTGGGATCTACCTCAGATCATGTATATCCCCAAAGAATTTATTACTGCTAGCAACTTTGCTGTAAGACCCTGCAAGGATGCTTCAGTAGAGGCAACTGTTCTTCTAGACAATATAGCAACAACACTATTGCTCACTGATATACCCACCTTTTACATCAGTCCTATCTGCACATTACTTCAAGCATTTTATTGACCCATGAAAGGGGACTCAAAATACATTTACATGGAGAGGAGATAACACACATTCAAATCAAGGCACTGGTGACCATCCAACAAAGATCAGGACTCACAAGCAAAGCTCTGCCTGTCTGGCTGCGAGGCAACACTTCATCTTCACTGTCAAGACAGCAAGTTTACCACTTCAGTAACCGAATTATTTTTCAGAAGCTATTAAAGTGCTGTAATCAAACTGCCATGCTGAATTAACGAGAGGCCTTTGCTGACGTTTAAGGAGCTGTTCAGGAGAATGATTATGTATGTGGTGGTGAAGAAATGTTCACCTCACCAACAGCTGAGATACCAGGTTGTGTTATCCAGCAAGCGAGTGCCACCTGTTTGTCATCATCTTCCTACTAAAGGTAGTAGCCCTTTGTACTTGCAAATGGAGCTGTTCATGTAAACATTGTTTAACCTGTCAGTAAAATGAGCTGGGTAAACATTTTAAATAGCAGATCTTTGCTACCCAGCTTATCCAGTAAGGCTGGATCAGAAGCGAGCATCTGTCCACAACTTCCTACTCATTACAGTTGTCCATTTTATGGCTCCCGAATTGTTGACTAGTTTATTCCTTGCTGCTTCCAGCATTTGTGTGCTGGTTGCACAGAAAAGGCTGGACTTTGTTGTGTTTCATGCAAAGCCTCCAGAAATTTCACTTTTTAGTCCCAGTTTTGAAGCATACACCAGGCATCAGTTTGGGTTCAAAGAACCAAATGAAGCTTTCAGGCCCCAGTCATGCTTTCACTTGACACCTCTGCATCTTTCTGATGACCAACTGCTTAAGAGACAAACTTCTGCCCCAAGATCAGGTTCTGGCTTCAGTTTTTATCATGGAAATGTTTTTCAAACAAATGCATCCAAATCTATTTTGGAGAGGGGAAAAAACTACTACTGGACTGATGGCATCAGCTTGAAATGTCTGACCTTTTCTCTTCTGCCCATTTGGCACTAACCATGTATCAATAGTCTAGAAACTACTCCCCACACATAACATCTCTAGTTTGTTATTTTCCATCAGCTAGAAATTCATGGGTTTGGTTAGCTCTTTAGCACACTGTGTTTACACCATACAGTTAATTACCTTGTGTTTAAACACCAGTTGCCATGTTGTGCTAATGCAGTGTTAATTACCTGAAACAAATGGAAGTTTACTTGCACGCACCAAATGTACTGAAAGATTTTACTGCTTACTGAAGAAGCAAGATTTTTCTTTTTTTTTAACATCATGATTAACTAGTTAACACAGAAAGGAAGGAAATTCTTGATTAGCCAATATTTGCCTACCCCTAGACATGTTACTGTACCATGAATTATGTCTTATAAAAGCACATTCTTACATCAGCAATATCAACAGGGCAGCAGCAGAACATGAACATATTCCAACTGTATGCACTTCAGCATCCTCAGCCCATGACTTACAAGGTAGCTCTGTAGCATCCAATACCCTCAACATCTGGCCCAAGCAATATTTCAGTTGAGGGGACTTGTTTCTAGAAACAACCATTTCTAGTTGGGCAAAGAATAATTTTTAGCCTTCTTTGATCTTACTGTTACTTTCTAAATCATTCTTGTTTATAGGCTGATTCTGCTAGAAGGCAGGCCATGCTCTTCCCAAGCACAGTTGTTCAAGGCCGTATCTTGTATCAGTTTTTCCAACAACTGGTACACCAAAAAAAGTGCAGAATACAGGAGAAATACAGCAATGCTATTTAGATAAGAGAGCACACGTGTTCTGGCCAACAGCAGCATTTCATTACAGGCATTCTGAATATCACCTAGGATTACAACAGTAGTGTGCTCTCTACATTACTCCAAGCTTTTAACAACTCTAACCTCTCTCCACACACCAGATATCCTACTGAGAGTAATTTCTCCTCCATAAACACAGGATAGAGATCTTCCTCTGCTCTGGGCAGGCCCATGTTTCCAATCCATTCCTGAGCACAATTTCTTTTTTTTATTGCAAAGGAATTTTTATTACTTTTTTCAAAGTAGTTGCCAAGAATCTTTTCCGTAGCAAATACAACAACATCCCTGACTTCTTCCACTGCTACCACTATTGACAGCTCTTCCACTAGGTGTTCGGTTCAGATAATAAAGATATTTCATCAGGTTCTTGAAGCATACATTTTTACCCCTTGAAAATCACTCAAACAGATTAACTTCCTAGGATTTCCAGCTACATTTTCCTCACTTGTGGCTTCTATGTTTTGCTATTCCTCAACTCCCCTCCCAGCTGTTTGAAGACCTGGCGTTTGCAGCCTCCTCATTTGATGGGGGCACAATTGTGAACCAACTGTTTGCAGATTACATCAGTATTTGCAAAAACACAGGATTTCATTGATCCTTCTTTTCAAAGCCACACCATCCCCACCTTCTCTGGCTGCCTCTTTTGGTTTTCTTTGTTGTTGTTGATTCTGAAGATGTAAGGTATCAGTTTTATTTATGTGGTAGGCAGGCCTGAATAATAACCTTAGATCCTCACACTTCAAATGATTCAAAACATGAACTTTCACATGGAAGGGAAAGGCTGCTCAAAAAAATAATTCCTTTCCCTCAAAGGTTTGAACTTAGAATGCTATTGCAAGGCAGAATGAGAGAGCTGCCAGGCAACTACAGCCACTTCCACTTCTTCTGTTAAGGCACTGCACCCCCATCACCCACACAACAGCACTTTATAATTCTCACCTACAGGCATTGCTTTTAAAGCACTACAACAACAGCACACAGCAAGTCAAGAGAACAGCTCACGCACACTGCCTGGGAATAGAATGTATTTCTTGCCCACCCTTTGCCACTGGGCAGCGAGGCAGCACAGCGCGGGAGCGGAGGATGCGTTTATACCCAGATGACAACAGGTCTCCAGCACGCCGTGAGGAACCTGCTGATGAACAGGGACACCCAGGGAGAGGCCAGGTGTTGGGCAGCGCTGCACCAAGCTAGGTCATGACACCTTTGAGAAGTGTTGCTGCAGCAACATGTGCTCTGTGCTGCACCAGGAAGGACTAACTGGGAGTGTTCATAGAAATAGCCAAGGACCCAAGTAACCTGTCCTTTTGCCCAACAGCATAAACAGCCTTCGCCAGAGCTGGTAAACCCTCTTCCCTGTGGTGGACAAACACTGCACACACCCCACCCTTCTTCAGCTGAGCCCCAGAAACCACCTACTTCACAGCACTGAGAAAACACTCATTGCACTAAAGTGCCTGTTTTAGACAATTACAGTATCAACTTTCCAGATAAAGCAAAGCAATTATTTTTATACTAATGATTTAGAAAGAGATTTATCCAAAATACAAAACAGTAAACTAGGAGCTAACTTAAAAGAATGGGTCAAAGTTCTATACACTGTGCTTATTTTTGTCCACCCATACACAGTTCAATTTAGCCATGTTTACGATTAAATAAGGGATATTCAGTAGAGTGATTCAATGGTTTTTGTAATCATTCAGTTGGAGAAACAGGACAGACTGGGTAAGTAAATTCACACATATTGCAACATCCAACTATTTCAATCACATTGCTATTACTTAATGCACCATCTACACATGGGGAAAGGAAAACACTTCCATAAAAATGCGCAGCAAGGTTCAAACTTCTCAGAATATTTTACCTGCTCACTGATGCTAAACACAGACCAAAAAGTGTTTTCCACAAAACAGAAATTCCTTTCCTACTAAGTAATGACCAAGTCTTAGAGGTTATTAAAAAGCATTGTAATACTTTCCCCTGTATCTGTCAGTTGCATCAGAAGAACAAGCTCTAAATGCTATCCAGGAAGACACTAATTTGATTATTGATAATGCCACAATCCAACTTCATTCAGATTGCCACCACTGTTCAAAGGGAAAGATGTTTCTTAAGTGCTTATGGCTCTGCTTTCCCCAACAATCCTTCTGTGCCCTCACTCTCTCAAGAGGCACCTCCTGCTTTGGCAAACTGCCATCACCTAGACTGGGGATAAAAGCAGTTGTTCTTTAGGACTATCGCGGCTCATTATTATTTTGAGCTACTCGATCACCATTTCCAAGTGTCAGACTGAAGAGCATGAATCATTTATCTATCCTCCATTTGGTAGGAATGAGAAATAGTATATTTGGTTTAGACTACTTTTGCAATATCTACGTGGTGTGACAGAAGAGCTACAAAAGATCTTACACTAACGTCAACAGGACCACCCTAATGCATTAAGCCATTGTTCCCAACCCGGGCTAGAAGCAGCTAGAAGCACACTAGATGGTTCCCTGTTGGGAATATCTGCACAAGCCAACATGATTGAAATTCATATTTGCTCTGAGAAATTACAGATTCCACTTGATTTACTAGAGATTCAGCCAATATCTTCCTTACGACACCATGAGATATGGGAGGACTCTTGTTATTCTTTATACATATTTTTAAATAAAAACCAGCTCTCAGCATCAGACAAAATTCCATCTGTCCAGAGTCAAAAGTTTTCATTTCATGTCTTCAAAACACAATACTAGCAATCATTATCGACTACAGTCTTTACTTAGCAATGTTTTAAATCACTGGAAGTTCACATCTCCAATAACCTGTTATCACTACTTTGCCACAGGACTAGGCTAGAAAGCCTATTCCCATTTAGCCCTGAAAGATCTCACTGAAGCAGACATCACTGCTACTGGGGCATTATCTGACACATAAAATTAATCTCATTCAGCAGATTTATACCACAAAAGACAAAAAAAGGATACAAAATAAAAACCCCAACAAATTTCAACATCCTTTCCTATCCACATTCAGATTTATAATTATGACAAATGAAATGCCCCTGGCATCTCCACCAGTTAATGTATTCCATGGCTAATATCTATTATTCCTTTTACTTCCACTAGTCATTACTTTTGAATGAACTACATAGAAAGTGTTGGTAATTACCATCACACAATAGCCCATGAAATTTGTGTCAGGGATACAGTTACCCAAGCTGAAGATAATACTTTAAAGATCACCTTCCAACAGGAATAAGGAGGAAGTTTCGCTTCTCCTTTCAAGTTCACGCAACTGGATTTGAGATACGGGGCGGGCAACAAAATCACAATAAAATCTGTTTTAAATCTAAGCACAAAAATGAAAAATTTTATATCAAGTACTACTGAAAGATTGTAATTTGGTCAAGTGTGAGAAGAGAAAGGCCCCAGAAAAACAAAGGTTTACAGACTTAGGTCTGAAACTTCTACAGTAATTTAGAAACAAAAATATTAAAACCAGAGCGTACTCTTAGAAAGAGAGGCAAACTTTTGTCACAGCCTAAAACCAGCTTTATCCACTTCGCTAAAACTGCTACAGTAGCTGCCTGAAGCACTCTCTTCAGAGTCACCCTGACAAGCCAAAGGGGAGTAAAAAACCCATGGTCCATTAGCAATCCTGAGCAATAAATATATAACTGCTGCGTTTGTTCTCTTCTACAAGGGAAGAGAGACTAAATCAGAATTTGCTGGTGCTGCAACAGTTCTGCATCTCAACAGAAAATATTTGATTATGACAGAAATAAAACATAGGGAGCTTACACATAAAAAAATTACATGCTATCAAGAGAGTAAATGCTGAGGTAGAATATAAAACTATGCAGCATTGTAATGCTCTCTCTCATCTCAGTGTAAAGAAAAAAATCCACTCCTCATTCTGATGAAAGATTATCTAAAACCTCCGTGGATTAGTCAACAGTTGAAAATGCTGTCCACATCACTGATTAAATTAAAGGTCACTACAAAATCTTTAGGAGAAATTTTCACTGAATGACTTACAGAAAAGCATGTTTCTGAAATGAAGTCAAATAAGCTGCCTTGAATCCTAAATTTAAAAGGGCTTATCAAAATTGTTTTACAGGCTTATTTTTCCCCAACAGTCCAAATACACATCCATAGGTAAAACTGCCTACAAGTAACAAGTTCAGTAACTTTTTTTTTTACATTTACATTCACATTCATTTTACTAACAAAACAAAAATCAGTCAATATTCACAGCAACTGTGAAGTTAAAACAACAACCATACAGCTGCATATGAAAACAGCAGAAAAGATTTTAAAATTTAATATGCTTGTCCACATGAAGCTAAAGAGATAGAAAGATGAGCAATTGATAACTCAAACTCTAGGTCTCCATGTAATATGTAATTAGGAAGGACCATTAAAAAAGGGATGGAATCTACAGATTTACAAACACACCCCATAGGTATCTAAAGAGATTTTCTTTTCAGCAGATTTTTAACTATTCATCAAATTTACATTCCATTTGTACACCATTCATTCTAATTTCGTGTTTTGCAGAGGATTTGCATGCATGGTCCTTTAAGGCTTTTTTACCTGACAGGACAAAGCATAGTACACAATCATGGTTTCTTTATTTCTCAGGGCTGTTTTCAAAATGACAGAAGGGAATATTCTCTGATCTAACTAAACAGGACTAAAGCATTTAGAAGTTAAAAGCATTTCGGTCTGAAACAAGCACACACATGCCTAAGCAGCAAGGTGGTAACTCTTAAAAAAAACCTGGCACGTATTCCAGAAAGTCACAATAGCAGAGCAGGAAAAGGGCATGGGGAGAGTGGTAGACTCTTTCCATTCAAACTCTCACTGACCAACTCACACAAGTGGAGTATCTTTGTAACGCTGCACACACTTGATGAGTTCTCTACCACCAAAGTCCACACAACTTCACGTATACAAGCATCAGTAGGACTTTTTACCATCCTGCATTGCCTCTCATCTCTGAATATGACTTTGCACACGTATTGATCAGTATGTTTCATCTAAAAAAAATATCTACATTCTCATCTGCAGAAGGTTACTCACTCACATGGTGTCTGTTAGGTTTTTACCAAGGTGGCGTCAACCAGAAGCAGCACATTATGTCCAGCTCTTCCAATACAACCAGGTCATTCCTGTTGCCTTTGCAACCACTCTAGAGCCTGTAAGAAGTGCAAGATACAGCTCTGTATAGAAATGTAGATGATTTCACATGCCTAGGACCTTGGCATGTCCTAGGAACAATGCAGTCATTATTTGAGGATTATCTGGTTTCTGATCTTTCTCGTCCTCCAGCTCTGGTGGTACATTTTCAACTTTTGAATCCCCAGACAGTTGGCAACAAAATGAAACAAAAAACTGATCAAAGCAAGGCTAATTTCAGAAAGCTTAAATTATCTCTATTGGAAGGAGGAGGACTACAGCTGCATTTAATACAAATAAATAAGGATTCACACCCAACTAGAAACATAGTTGTACTTAACGCATAAAAATGAATTAACCTAAGGTACCTGAAGACACATTACAAGCTACAACTATTAACACAAGGAACTGCTGATTGCACTTGCTTACTTCCTTGCATCTTATCTACCTAAGGAAAACAAGAAGTGTCTTTTATAAATGCAGAAGATGCATTCCAGATAGAACAGAACAGGATTTCTCGGAAGTTTTTGCAAGCATAGTCCCCAGAGGGTCTACAGGGCAGAAAAGCTTAGGAAAATGTCAATAAATAGGACTTCATAACATACAAGTCTTTCCAGAGTTGCAGTTGAGTTTGAGAAGTGGTGGGACAAAAGTAATTCAACCCAAGTCAGACTGTTCTGTAAGGTCCCTTAGGAAAAAAAAACAAATTCCTGTCATTCAGAGAGGCAGTCTTGCCAATAGCTCAATGCCATTTATTGAGTAGTTTTGCCTGTCATTGGGGGATTCCATGAAAAATTAATGGAGAAAAGTATTACCTGCAGTTCATACAGCACTTTGAACAAGAAAGATCATGCAGAATCACTAACTTCTTAAAAGAGCAATAGCAAAGACTAAGAAACAAAACAGCTGAAGAATCACACAGTCCATCTTATTCTAGCAACAAACATGCAGAGATCATGAACTCACAGTAACAGCTTCTATGCTTTAAATTCCTTTAACTTCTAATTCATAGAAGGATCCATAGAAGGTTTACAAACATAAAGTCAACTCTGAAGAAACCTTGTCCTAAGAATAGCAGGAAAACAAAGTATCAAATTCAGAACTGGATAATACCAGACATCTCTCTTTGCTTAAGGCAACGTTCATCTCATTTGATTCAGATTTGTCTTCAACTCAAATACTTAGAAACTAAAATGAAAAAGTTCAGCAGCATTGTAGCTTTCCAACTGGAGGACGTAGTGCAGAGTGATGAGGACAGGAGAAC
>JANHFX010015988.1:39736-51118 GCA_027560015.1 Chloroceryle amazona
ACTAAAATGAAAAAGTTCAGCAGCATTGTAGCTTTCCAACTGGAGGACGTAGTGCAGAGTGATGAGGACAGGAGAACTCCCAAGATACAGAGAGTTTCCCAAGACTGAAATGGAACCTAGACAACCCCTAACAATCTCAATTTTTCCCATGCTAAAGACACAGTTGGTTTGTTGTTTGTTTTTGTTTTAAGGAAAAATAAACCAACAAAACAAAAACACAAACCACCATGAACAAACAAACCAACCCCACCACAAAACCAAACACAGAAATGCTGTCAGACCTTGATGAGCAAAGGTCTGCAGTGAAGCTTAATTAAAAGTTTTAGGATGGCCAACCCAGACTTTCCTGGCTTCCCAACTAACTACCAGACATATGTGGTCTTGAGGTCTTTTCAGCTTGTCAAAAAGCTTCTAGAGCATTGCAACTGTCATATATGTTTCAGTATAGTCTCTCAAAGGTTAATTTGCATTAGAGTGGTTTAAGCATTTTATGATTAAAAATACTGGACTATGAGACAGACAGACACCAAAAAAACCCACTCAAGTGCAGAGAGCTGAAGCAACCATAAAACTCCTAGTCATTCTATTACAGTACATGCAAATATTTAATAAAATCCATAAAAGTATTAAGACAAGAGAGGCAGAAGTCTTAAAAGCATCCACATGTGTGTTCTTATTTAAACATGTGTATTCTTACTTTCCACATAGTATTGGTATAAACTTGCCAACAGATGTTGGAAGGAACTGGACGTTATCGAGAACATGAAAGAGGTCCCTGCCAAAAGCTGGCTACTAAAATCAAGGCCACCAGCCTGATGTGACTTCCCCTCCATTTCTTGCATTAGACACAGAAAAGAGCAACAGGTAATGGAGCAGTTTAATATATTAAAGCTTACTGGTGATTTGTTGGGGTTTTTTCCTAGTTTTTTTTTTTCTTCTTCCCCCCCCAAGAGCAATTGAGGTAACTCCTCTATCTAAAAGCTGTGATACATTTTAATTGCAACACATGGTAGGTCAATTACAGACTGCCTGACCTGAGCAGCTGCTTTACAGGCTTGACTCTTATTGAAAACAACTGAGTCAGAAAATGCTGAGCACCTCCCACAACATATTTTTTAATCCTAATTGCTAAGAAACTAAGGCAGATAAATACATGAAAGAAAAGCAACTTTGGTAGCAATCTGAATTAACAGGAGTATTTTACATACAAGCAGATATAAAGACACTATTTCTCAAAAGGAAAAAAAAAATCATTATACTGCAATGACACAGTGAAGTCCTTATGTACCTTAAAGACCTTTTGTTCACATCCCTTAGCAACAAGGATATGAGGATCTTTCCCTCTCTGTTTTTCCTCTCTCAAAATGTGGGTACTGTTAACACACTTAGAAATTTCTGATTATTTGTCATGTGAATACTCTCAAAAAAAGTAACCAAAATAAGATTGGGAAGAACACAAACACTGCTCTCCTCTTTTCTTCAGCAGCATGGATCTACCCCAACACAGTTTTCCACTGCGTGAATCAGGCCACAAATGTAAAATAAAATAATGAAAAAATACCTCTGAAAGACTCAAGATAGTTGAGTTTTCTGAACTTTTCAGCACTCCTTGAAAATTGTTCTCATTGCCTCTGGTGAAAAGTAGTTTCCAAAGATCAATAATGCAGGAAGCAACACAGGCGGCCATTACTCACACTCTCTCAGCTCAGAGAGCAATTATTTGTTCCTATATGGTATAATTCACTCGTATAGCATGCGAACAGACACAGGTCCTTATCTGAGGGGAAAGCAGACCTTAGGTAGACTGGTATGATGGGACAACATCTGTAACTGAAAGCATTCCTCCAGGCCTCTTTATTTCACAGATGCACATACTGAATCCTGATCAGCTACGTATGGAGCTGTACAACACAGGCACAGATCTCACTTTTGCAAACGTTAATCAACGTAGCTGTCTGCAGGCATTTCATCTGACAGCCCCACAGGCTGAAAATTAAAAGGTCAGAAGGTGGGTGTCTTGTGGCAATACACACCCCAATTCCCCAGCTGCCTGCTCAATTCATTGCACAATATGAAGAAAGATTAAGAAAAAAAAAAACACATGACTTTTTAAGAACCCCAGGTCTACTTAAATTCAAGCATTGTCATTCTCCTTTGCAGTTACTTCCCTATAAAAAAACAGCTAAAATCTTTCCTTTCTCATCCTGTGACAATACCCAGGTGTAATTATCAGTGTCCTGCTTGTCCAGCAAACACCTTAAGCACTGTCAAAGTTCCTACTACTGCAGACAGAAAGAATGTCTATAATCTCAATTATTTGGTAAAATAGGTAAGAACAAATGCACTCCACTGTATGTGGGTTACATTTCATGCACACACGTGCGCAGAAAGAGAATTGTCATTAAAGTAGCTTCAAGGAAATGAATTTTAGGTCATTGATTTTAAGGTCTTGATTTGCTGGAAGATAAAAGAACAGCAAAAGCCACCAGATGGATTCAAAAGGGCAAAGGGAAATAAGTGTCTTTGAGCCATATTCTGCCTTGTTCAATTACAGTATTATGCAGGCAATTCTAATTTGTTTGTTCCTATATACATGCTTCATAAATCCACCATGCATTTGTTTATCAGAGTCAAGCAGCTCTACAAGCTCTGGATTACATACACTGTTAATATGCGAGTACATAAATACTTCCTCACACATCACTGACCATCAGGGGTGTGGCTGGTTAAGCAAGGCTTTTAATTGCTGAGAGAGGTCAAGTCAGAGAAGCCAAACATGGGTGGCAGCTACAGCTGTCTTCCAGGATAAGGTGACAAAACAGTGATGACTGAAGTGTGAGGAAGCTGCACTTGTACCTAAGGAGCTGTCACGGCCATGCTACAGATAATGAAGTCTTGAGAGACAAGACTCTTTTGGAGAAACTGAAAAAAAAACAAAACCAAAACCAAACTATAAGTGAGATCCGGACATGGGATGGAAATCTTTCCACCTCGCATTCAACACCACACGACAAGCTGCTCCCCATTAAACCACCAAACAGCCTCCACACCCCCTCAAGTGTTCTTCTGAACTCTGAAGGAGTCAGAAGTGCAATCATAACAGACAACGCCTTCTTTGACAGTGTGAGATCTGAACAGATCACACAAACCACCATTTATTTGGCTTGGGGCATTGAGGAGGTGGTGGCCTGAAAAGCCACTGTTCACACCATACCATTTTGTGACTAGAAATTCACAGGACAATCAACCCATAGCAGTTTGCGTTGGTAAATACTCTGGTTAAGGCATCTGAATGCAAGAAGTGGATTAAAAAAACCACTATATCCTTAGAAAGTAAAGTACTAAAACAACACTGATGCTGCAGCACAGTGATTTACTCATCGTTATTATTTTATTATAATTATTTGTGAAATTTCAGCTTGATAGAGTAATAAATATTTAACTAGATTTTTTTTTTTTAATCTGACCAATAAAAATGAAAAGTTCTCCCAACTCCTCAAAAAAGCAAGGGTTCATTAAATCTGTTCAATACTGAAAACCAATTACCAATCCACATCTCAAAGCTGCATTACAAAAGAAATGGAGATCCATATCAATAAATATTTTATGCTTTCAAATACAACATGCCTCTAAATGAATCTTTTCAGATACTCACAGTTTTCTACAACTGTTAGGCACAGATCTTCAGCTTGCCTGTAACCTCTACACAGTGTTAAGGCATCTTGGAAAACTTGGCCTGTTGTCATAAAGGCAACGATAACTGGAATTACAAAACAGGAGAGAGTTTGCATGCACGGCTGGTCCTTTTGCCATCCACATATCTTGATACTCACTAAAATAACTTATAAATAGAAAAGCAGCAAGTTTTAATTTTTCTTTCTTCATCAAATACTTTTGTAAAGTTGTCACGCATTTGCTTGGAAGGTTTGTTAAAGACTTTGGCAAAGCCTTTATTAATGAGCACATTTTTGAGCTGACAGACATTTAGCATTATCTCCCCCTTGGTTCTTCCCCCTTCTCACAATTCATTTGTTTAATACTTCAAGTCAAGTTGAAAAGGAAGAAGTGTGAAAACGATTGGACAAAAAGAACTGCTACTGAGAAGGCCTTGCAAAGATAAGCCTTATCAAACTCCACAGCAGCTACAAATAAGAGAACAAACATATGGATCACTTTCATTTACTACCAAAATACATTTCTTCATGTGTTCAACCCCAAAGATTACACAGGAGTATTAGGAAAGAAAGTGAAGCCCCTCCGGGCAAGAGAAATGACAGATATGTATTGAGCAAGCAGAATGGAAATACCCGGCTTGGAAGGCATCCAGAGCAGAAATCTTGCCCTTGCACTGGCCACTTTAGGGCTAGAGACTGGAACAAGAGGTGGGAGGTGACTGGCAGGCAGGAGACAGGGGCTATGTGAACACTGTGGGAATTCTGCAACTCAAGCTGCAAGACTATCATTCCCAGCCTCAGCTAGAGGATGCTCTTGGAAACCCGGCAGAGCCCTGAGCAGGCAGGTTCTCGATACTCCCAGGTTTCAGGAGAGAAGGTAATAGAACACACTGCAACTAGAAGCCAAGAGGCCAAACTCAGATGACAGCTTTTACTGTCTGCTTTTAGTATCACATGTTAAGCAGTATTTCTTAATCGGGCTACCACAATCACAAGTGTGCGAGCATGACTATCTCCCTTCCTCTCAAAGAGGCCTTATTCTATGAGCCCATCCAAGTTCATAAATCAGGCGTTTTTATTTCCTCAGTCTTAATTCTGACTTCCAGTGAAACAAAATTATTTTTGCAGCTATTTAATTTCAGATCAGAACTTCATTGCAGCTCCTGACAGATTGCATCTACATTTCTGCATCTCTGTCATTTGCTTTGAAATTGCAGGTATCAAAGGAGATAGTAGATTGGGTTGTGCTTATATTTTTGCAGACCTATTTCACAATTGAAGTATAATTTAAACAAAACACGTGATACCCAGAGTAAGATCTTGAGGCTTACAGATGTCAGTCTTCTGCATAAACTACTAAAACCTTACTATAGCAAGTTTGCAGACTCAAAGAAGAAAAGCACCTCAACTCTTGAATATGCATTTTCCTACTTTTCCAAGAGCTCCTCTTTTAAGCTTGACCATCCCACCTTCTTGCAGCTTCGTAACAATCCTGCATTGACAGGATAAGTGGTCCAGGACATGCAATATGTTCACCATCACTAAGGGACAGTCTTCTGCAATGTTCCTGTCATCCAACACCATTGGGGTCAAAGAGCATAACAGTTTATAAACCACAGAGACAGTAGGTAATGAATATTAAAGCCCAGTTCATAGGACGATTCATTTGCACTACCCTCCCGGCCTTTATGGGGAAACACCACTGTCTGCTACCTTTTATTGATCTTGTGTTATCCTTTGCCCATCAGTCATCTTGTGTTTTAGAACACTAACTTAACTGCTGTGCTATGTATCGATTTCAACTTTGCATAGCTGAGTAACACACCCTGCTGTTCCAAGAGGAGAGAGTTAAAATAAATAGAAAGACAACAGAGAGCTAGGAATTTTGAGGTGCAGGAAGATAAGACAGGTAAGATCAGAGAATAAACCCTTTTTTTACCATTATATTATTATGTCTCTGATAAGACACTAACAACTAGCTTTGTCAGAGACAATAGTTCTGAGTACCCAGAGAATAAAGACGACCGGTAAATAACCTGACACCTTAGAACTCCTCTCCTCACAGGGGGGGAAGGAGGAAAAAAAACCACATGTGAAAATTACAGGATTACTGAACAGTGCAGGTGTTTCAGCCACTCAACCTACTCTGATGTCAAAACTTCTTCCTCTCCCCCAGGATTTCCAGCAGGGGCAGGACTGGCCTTGGCTAACAGACAGAAGTTTTTAAGCAACTCAGATGCCTTAAGTGAGCAATTTCAACTTAAGGCACTTGCTTTTTATTTTCATCAGTTATCAAGGACTCCATTAAAGGAAAAGGTGATGCATCTGTTAACCAGGTCCTGAAAGAGATACCCCCGTAGCCCCAGGGATCCAACATCAGGCATTACTGCAACAGCCTTGGTCCACAGGAAGAAACTCCAAAGGCAGATGGCACAGGACAATAATACGGGCAAATACTGCACTATGGAATTGCTCCGATTGGAAGTCTTACACTACACTGGGTGCATCATTATTACCCTGGCTGAAGAGAGACGATTTTGTTCTGTAAGCACACCCAAAACTCATGAAAGTTAGCATGTGGCACTCTCCAGTGAAAAATTATTCCAATAAAGGTCGTGTGAAAAAAAATAAATACCACATTGAAAGACTTACAAGAAAGAAGGTACTTTTGGACCTACACTATGCAAAGGTTGGCCCAAATCCAAGCAACTCCATTCACTTCCAATTGTTCTGAAGAAGATGGTACTTAAGTGCTAACTCTAGGTGGTTAAAACTCAAGTCCTCGCAGTGCTCCCAAGAGAACAGGCACACAGAGGCTAAGGCTGTTAAGTGAAGTTAAATGTTCTAGCCAATATGCAATCTTCATGTTTTGCTGCCTCATGCTGGAAGTGGGAGCTTGATCAATAATTATTAACTTTCTTCCTTCAAACTTCTGGGCTTACCACATTAACAGAAACTTAAGAAAAGTTAAAATGTCCAAGAACAGGTAATTCCCAATTCTGATAAGAACAGCTGGACATATCTTTTTATGACAAAATAAGTGATTCTCCCACACACATCCAGGAAAGAAGGTGAATTAACCACTTGTAGTACAAAACAAACCCAAACCAAACCAACAAACAAACAAACACCAAAACACACAAACCCCAAACTAAACCATTTACCTTGTGAATCTGAACCACTGACCATCTGAACCATTGATCACAATCCTCTACAATAATGAAACAAGGGTGCACTTTTTTTAAATCAGCAGTCAACAACAGCTTTACACACCCTGTATCATTATGCATCAGCACGCTGAAGGAACAAACGCAGCATGGGGAATACTAACTGATAATCCTAAAGCTTTCATTGTTACCATCGTGCCTTTTACATCTTGCTCTTACACTAGAGAGATTTCTGAGGAACAGACAACGCTGTATTTTGCCATTTTGCCTTCGCTCCCTAAATGTTAAATACTGCTTTTCCTCAAGCTATCCATGATTGTGTTAGTCAGCTGAATTTAGAAAAATTGTTCCCAGATTGCACGTATCGGTATCTTCAAATCTGCAGTTTCCATTCCAGTCTGCAATAAGAAAAAGATTTCACAAATAGAAGCTCATTTCTGTATTCTATGGCCTTTTCCAGCAAGCCTAATGAAGATACTGCCTCCCTACAGACCTGCGCAATAGAGGCGTGAAGCAACAAGAGAAAACACTTAAGAAATAATAAAGCTGCAGTAGAAAATAGTTCCACGACTGTCTCTGTGTCACAAATTTAAAAAAAATACAGCATCCAGAAAGGAAATAGCATATCTGAGACAGCAAGGAACATCAGATCCCAAGCTTGATGAAGCCTCACAGACTTGGAGTTTGTGCAGTTTCTCACCAGCCAAGTCTCAGAAGATTTCTCCAGAGGACTTCTTTAAAATATAATAATAAAAAAATATTCCTGCCTAACCTAGTTGAGCAATCTCTGTCTTCCTCCTCTCCTGCATATTCCTTCCTTCCCTCAACACTAATGCTTAATTCCACAACATATACAGTTGTTTGCTTATTTTTCAGAGCATGGGCCCAGTGTTCCTCCAGTAAGAAGAAACAGCTGTGAGCTAAGAGCTGCTTATGTTGTCAAAGGGGAAGAAAGAAGAGACTCCTCAGGAGAGGCAAGTCTTTGAATCAACCTACCTTGGTAAAACTCAGGAAGAGTTTAAAATAGCTGAAAAACACTAATAATCAAAAAGGCACTTGGAATAAAAGGTTTTTTTCTGCACACAACAAAGTAGTGGAGAAAAGAATTAGCAGGAATCAAGTCTAATAAAAATCAATAAATCTACTAAGCTCTCCATTAAATTCTAAGTCTCTCCTTTGTCATGATGCTTTAAAAAAGCTTAATAATTGTATTATTAATGCACTGAAATCATTGCCTGTTCATAACATCTCACTAATTCCTTAATTTAGTCATTTGTTGTCTTTTGAAACATAAGCTCTTCAAGGAAGAGAGTTTTTCCAAACATTGTGCAGCACCCTGGAAAACAAAGTGTTCCATGAGCAGGGTTCCTAGATGCCCTGTGCCAGTGCAAAGAAGTTGATGCTTTCTCCAGCAATGTAACTAGAACTTTAAAATACAATACACAACTTGCTCATTACCTGGAATTTCAAAATTTGACAAAGATTTTGCTCTATAAGTATCTTGGGACTTAGGTTTCTGCTTGTCATTTCTCCTCTGTACTACTGCTGTAGAACCACAACATAATTTATGCTGAAGGAGACATCTAGAGCTACTCTGGTCCAACCTCGTGATCAAAACAGGGTCAACTTCTAGCTTTATATCAAGGAGAGAACATCAGGAATAAGGTCAGCTGCATGCAGCATTGCAAGTTTGGTTCGGATCATAAGAGATCTTGGGCCACCAATGCGAGACAGTACATCAAAGTTTAGACAACTCTGTACAAAGGCTTTTCTTTGAGCAGGTCTCTCACCACCTGGCAAGCACAAAGCCAGCACTGTCAAGGACTGTCAAGGGACTCCCTCATTTGCCCCATAAGTGCTGCATTCCTACCAGTCCTGACACATGGTATTGTTCTCTCAGTATTGCATTGCTCTACCATCCTCCCCCTTGAAACCACAAGACATCCTTTCTAGTGTCCACTTTACCTAGAGTAAGAAAAGTCACAGATCACCCCCTTTAGTGGGCACATCCTTATGCATTTCCATGCTTGATTTCTACTGCGAATAAATTACATCTCTTCTAATACCAAGTACACCCTCATGAAGGCTCTCAGTATTAACTCTTATTTTCATTTCTCTAATCTCTAAGCCTACATTATGCTCTTATTTCCCAACATACATTGCCATCTTGATTGTTTCATTTAGGGCAGTAAGGGCTTCTACAACATGATGCCTTTATTCCAGGATAAATGTTTTTAGAGCACAGAATTAACATTACTACTTACTGTGGACATCTGATACCATCATTTCTAGCTTGCCAAAGGAAAATAATAAAAATCCAGAGATTTGAAGGACTTTTCCAAGCTCCAAGACTGTGTTTAAGAACAGAATTTACTTATCCTCTTCTTTATTCTTTTGAAACCTACAATTTATCCTAATAAACAAGCTTTCCCTTTTTTCATCTCCTGGATAGGTATCAGCTACACTGCACACTCAGCATCAGAATCGATTCATTTCATGGGCTGTAGCAGGCTAAAGCTCAGTCCTTGACACCGCACAGAGAACAGGACAGAGGAACAACAGCATGTGAAACATCTCACTGCCATGCTTGTGACTGACCATCCACACACTCACGCAACAGAAGGCTGGTGGCCTTTCAGACATGCTACAAGAGAAGTCGTCCAACTTCACCTAATGGATTTGGTTGAGTTTGTACAGAAAGAAAAGGTTAAAGCAGCACCATCCCCAATTCTATCAACTGAGAAGCTGCGTCTTTAGTCTTCTAGCTACATGTTTTTAAGTTTACTTCAGTTACACTGACCTTTTATTTACTAGGTAAGTTTCCCTATCTCCCATTACTTATTTACACATCAAGCACAACAGGGAAATTACTGGCACTATACACTCTACATAGGTTTCCTTTGTAAAACAGTTGTCTTAGTTCTTTAATTACAAACAACAAAGCATTTGTTGTTAATATTTGAAAGTACTAAGTGTTATTTTCATGCAAAAAAGAAGGATGCAAATAATATATGTACTTTATGAGGCTCTGTCCTTCAAGTTTTCACTTTGGATTTCATTAACCGATTTGTCTTTCATGAACTAAAAGCCATATAGGTCATTTAAAGAAATTCTTTGCATGGACCGAAAGCAAAGTTCACAAGATAAGTACTCAACTCACCAATACAATTCACAGGGGAAACCATACCCCAGAGAGTCCAGTATAGTATGCCTGAGCACAGAATTACCTTCTTGGGCTTTTGCTCAAGAGAGAAAGCGCCTTAAACTTGCCCTGCCTTACAAACACCACCTCAAACCTCAGCACCTACTTGGATTATTAATAATATGCCATGCACGACGCAGCAGTTTGTTGAATCAGCTTTGAAGTCAGTCAGAACAGTAACCTCTCATATATCATAAAAGAGCATGATGTCAGAGTCTTTAGAATTCAATTCTAACATCAAAACATTATTTTGTTTTGCTTAAGTTAAAGAGCTTTTTCCTCTAATTTAGCACATTTTCAATTCAGAGACAATTGAAACAGGGTACTTACACTGCTTGAATTTTATTCAGTTTGGGAATATGAAGTTATTTAAAATAAATTAAAAAAAAAAAAAAAGCTCCATCTTCTGGTAAAAGAAATATGCCCCCGAGACTGAGCCTGCCTTGTTTTTCCCAAGTTAAGTAGGCAAGATCATCTTAAAAAAGGAGTTGTGAGAAAACAGAGGAGTATGACAAAGCATCTTAACAGAAGATAATCTTACAGCACTGAAGTCTTATACTAATTTATTTTATATTTTACAGTTACAATACAAAGGCTATATACAAGAGTTTAAATTCGGCTGCATAGTGAACTACCCTAAATTATGAGCAGGAGTTCCTTAAGACAGTTGTTGACAGATACAAATCATCAAGAAGTTGAGCACAAGACATTTGGAAGGAACTTCTAACACATACTGAAGAGACACAGTAAAGGGATTTAGACACAGAACTGCAATAGAGAGATAAAATACAAATGATACTGAGAATTAAAAGACAAGCAGAATCTAAAGAGCTGACACCTAGGACAAGAGGGAAGGAAACAATTCTAAGAGACAGAAAAGCTCTTGCCTTTGATACTAAAAGCCAACTGGAAATCCTTCCCCCGCTTCCAGCAAGAATAAACGTTGCTGCCGGTTTCTCTGCTGCTTGTTTTTAAGGTATCACTTCTACTCCAGCAGCGCTCCTGCCAAACTGCAAACCCTACCTCAGCCAAACCTTTCGCTCAGTTACGCGGACGGAAGGGGGGAGTAACTCCATCCCGCCAGTAAAAATAAGCCCCGCATCCAGACCCAGCCGCCCGGCCCCAGCAAGGCCCGCCCGGAGCCAGCCACCCCACAGCCCCAGGACCCGCCCGAGCCCTCGGGGTCCCCGCGGGCCGGCACCGCGGCCGGATCGACAGCAAGAGCCCGCCGGCCCCTCACGGTCGCCATCGGCCCCTGCCCGGCCCCAACCGCCCCTCGGGACGCCCCAGGAGCCGACTCCCCCCGCGCCCTAGGCCCAGCCCGCCTCCCGTCTCCCCT
>JANHFX010015994.1:0-55807 GCA_027560015.1 Chloroceryle amazona
GCGACGAGGTGGTTCCCGCCGCCCGTGGGTTCTGGCCGTGCCCGGCCGGGGCCCGTTCGGCTCCGCCGGAACCGCTTCCGGCTGAGACGTGGCCCGAGGCGGCGTGTCCCGTTCCCCGCGCTCGGAGCGGGAATTCGGCGCGGCCTCCACGGCGAGGAAGAGTCTCCGGGCGGGATTTTCCCGAGTGGTGTGAAACGTTTAATTGTGTCGCCCCCAATCACGCTGAATTAAACCGAACATTGACCACGTACCGGGCGCCGGAGCGGGCGCGGAGCCCCCACCGCTCGGGCAGCACCAGAACAAGTGCGGCGAGTCGCGGCTGGAAGATAAATTGCTCAATGCTGCCATCTCCAGGACAGCTCGAAACGGGCCCAGCTCAGCTCTTCCGCATTCCGGAGACAGGGACCTGCCGTGGCTCTTGTCTCACGGGGATACCGACCAGAGATCTTGTCTCGGGTTTTAACCCCCAGAGCCATTTCTCTTTACAGCTGACTCCGGCTGGCCCGGGCGATGCAGCCAGGCCCTTGCCCAGTTGGGGTTTAGTATCTGTACGGAAGGAGATCCCACAACCTCTGTGGGCAGCCTGCTCCAGTGTCCGGCCCCCCTCACACCAAGAAAGGGTTGGTTTGGTTGTTTGGGTTTTTTTTAACAGATAAACAGAACTCCCTGTATTTCATTTTGCCCCCCTGCCTTTTGTCCCGACATCAGGTACGACAGAGAAGAGCCCGTCTCTCTATCCCACCCATCCCATTGGCATGGCTATTTTCCAGCCCTCATCCCAAGGCTGATTTGATTGCATGTTTTGTTTGTTGAAGCTCACTTGCAGTATTTACTTTTCTACATTCAACAGTAAGGATGAAACTTGTGTAACTCCTTCAAAAATAGAGTGGTCGACTCTAGTTAAACTATTACTTAAGTAAACAAGTTAATTTCTCTGTTCAGGGAAGGGCAGTAATGTCGTGAGTACACGGATCTCACACCCCAACTTGCGTCTCTTTGAGGCGAGGCCAGACCACGTGTGGCACGGCTGACAGGAGTCACCCACCTTGGGAGCAGCAGGCACGCCTGGTTGGCAGCAGCTGTACTACCCTCGCCGCAGCAACGACAACCAGAAGAGTCTAGGTCACCGTTTCCACACCCCACTCACCAGGACTGTTTCCGCAGGGTGTTCTTCAGTCCGGGGAGAAAACCATTTTACCCATATCAGCACTTGGACAAAACACATACGTTCATTATATGAAATATTTGTTACATTCTAATGATCAATTAACCAGCTTTCATCTTACAAACCAGGCTATTAATTCACAGAGATCCCGTATTTCTCTAGCTCCCGCTGTATGTCTCTGGAACCCAGGAAAGGTAAAGCATCGCTCCTGCGCTTTCCCCAGGATCCCCCTGACGTGTCACTAAACTAACAGGAAGCTGAGCAATGGTTTTGGGTAATTCCCAGACTACACTGATCAACCTTCAGCTCTACGGCTATTAGCTATAGATTTCTATCTTGTAAGATATTCTGTTGCTTCCCAGCTTTCTTTTTTTTTTTTTTCTTTAATACTCTCCTTCACCACAGACAAAATTGCCTGGAGCACGACTTTCAAAAGGAATCTTTTATCCCATTTATAACATTTTTTTGTCTGTGCAATGGCTTCAAGCAATGGTCTCAAGCAGGTTCTGACTGAGGAGGTGAATTTCCTAAGTCCACGAGGTTTGGTTTTGTAGTTTTATTTTATTTACCAATGTGGCAAAGCCCACAGAGGTATGAAAACAAAAGGCAAACAGAAGTGTTTGCCCACGGTTATTTGGTGATAGCAGCAAGTCTTGGTCGTGCTCCGAGTCAGCTTTATTTCATCTTTTAGGTGTCACAGCCTTTAACCAGGAATGACAGACACAGCAGATGGTAACGTGCGGGCTACGGCCTGCAGTGGCATTTACCAATCACAGAAGCAAAGTGGACAAGGTGCTGATCCAGCAGCACCATCCCCTGGGTGAGAGCCTTCCAAGGCAAGAACCCCCTGCCTGGCTGGGAAAGGAGCAAAGAGAGCTGGGCTGTGCTGACCCGCCTGCTGCCACCACGTGCCCCTGAGGCGAGTTAGCTGTACTTTGGGGTCCACGGGGCCAGAAGCCGCGTGGGAGGCGTGCAGCGCAAAGCCAGAGATCCTTCCTTTGGCAGCAAGGATGCTGCCCACTGCTCGCCCTCGCACTGCAGGCTGGTCTCAGGGCTGACCATTTCCAGGCAGGTTTGTGACCGGTGCCAATTTGGTGGGAACGGGGGACTGAAAATGGGATAGTAACAGAGCAGAAGGGTGAGCGATGGCTTCTAGGGTAAAGGAAACATTACTGCCTCGTTCAAAGAGTTTAGCAGTGGAGCTTATCTAAAGACCTAAATTATGTCCAGTGATACTGGACCAAATTCAGTCATCTTTATCAACCTGGGAAGGCAGGGACTCATGTTGCAGGCTCCAGCCGTGATTATGGGGTCCTTGAGCTTTCACTTGTGTGATAAGATCGAGCTTAACCGTGGCCTGCTGATCATAAATGGAACAGACTTTCTTGGTCTCCGCTCTTTCGAAGAATTACTAAAGGTTCAAAGAGTTGCAGAAAAGCCTCACGACACTGTGTGGTGCTGGGCAATCAAACATCAAAAGCAAACGCATCCAGGGAAAAGCCATTTTGGCTTTACCTGTTTGGTGACAGGCTCACAGTTAATTGTGGCTACTTTTGAAGGAGGAGTTGATGTTGTAAGAGGTACGAGCCCAGTATTCTCACACAGTCAAAATGCAAACTGAACATTAGAAATTGTCATGTGAAGTAGCAAAACCAAAATAGAGAATGACTTTTCTAGCTGTACAATCTACTGTGCACCTTGTCCTCACCTATTCCAAGTTTAAAATTTTTATTATTCCCGTGCTTCAGCTTTTTATGATCCATTAACCTTCACTTCCTAGCCAGCACGAACCAAAATAATGCCACCCCCACCGCTTCATGATTAGCAAGTAGTTAATTACATGGCACATGTTTTCTTGGGAGACCTCCCCGGAAACACCGCACGATTACTTTTCATTGGACAACTTTCACAAATCACAATCCATTAAACCCCTGGTATCCCTTTTGATTTTTTTTTTTCCTTGCTATGCCAGACAGTCAGCAGAGTCCAACAGCCAGAAGGTTTTGCCAGACTAAAGAAGTGTTGAGGTTTCAAAGCAGAAACTCAACAGGATGTGTCTTGGTAATCCTCTGGAGAACGTGGCATAGTGTAGGGGGGTAGCACTGTGGCCAGACCCCAAGTAGTCTCCAGAGCTCTAGGATAGCAAATGAAGCAGCACAGGTGAGGACACCCCCTCCCCTCTTTCAACAGCTACTGGATGCTACAGGTTTAATCTACCACAGGAAAAAAGCCACAACAATTCCTCCATCCAGAGCAGTTCCCGTGCACATTTGTAAAGGGAAATACTCTACGTGTAAGAAGCAGCACACAGTTGTAAACAGTGAGAATAATTCTCCATTATTCAAACAGGAACATTTAGGAACTGCCAAATATCATTTTAAGTTACTGCAGCAAGGATTCCACTTACTTTAAAAAGAGCTATTGGACAGGGAATGACTCAAAGTACAAATTAAATGACTTGCTTTGAATCCCACTCTTCTCCTCATCCACGCTATCTCAGCAGCTTCTGGGATAAGACCCAGCAAACATCCGTGTGCGACGGAAGCAGCACGAACATTGTTTTTCATTACACCTGCCACACACAAAAAATTCCTTTGCCTGTTGGAATCAACACCCCAGAAAACACAAGCGTGATGCCTTCCATGGCAAATGGCCTTTCTGGGATGGTCAGAACTGGACTCAACAGGATGAAGTTGGCACCGGTCTCTGTTACCTCTTCCTGTTTGTAGATTTCTGCTTCATGTTTTCAGCCCTTACCCCATAAGGAGGCCTTATACCCAGGATCAAAAAGTAGCACGGATAAGACACTCAGGCAGGAGCTGTAACCCCAGGTCTGATTTTCTCCTGATTTCTAGATACACTGGTAGGTGATTCAAGTGCAGATTGATAGCTGCAGTTTTTCAGAGAGTCCTCTTTAAACATCGAAAGGTGACATAAACACACTTACATAATTTAATGACTATATTTATTGGTTTAGCTTGCCCCAGTTGCCAAAAGTTTTTATCCTCCTTAGGGGAGGACTCGCTGGGTGGATAGAGGGAGTGCATCAAGCACTAAAACACATTTACTTTCATACAGTCTCACTGGGGAGAGAGCACAACCTGCAAGTTCATGCCTCTTACCATGCAAAGGCACGAGAACAATTAAAATCCCCTTTTCACATTATTCAATTTTCTTTGTACTTTCAGGACTCCAAATTTTCATGACTGATCTCGGAGGAAAAGTGAAGTGAGGAAGTCTTAGACAAAACCCAAACAACAGGTTTGAGTTCTGTCTGCATGAAAAAATAACCCAAACTACATTTTCCCCTTTTTACCACTATTCAAATGTTTCTTTTCCTAGGGTGCTCTAGCCAAAACCCATTCCCTTCTCTTAACTCCTACTTCCACTTAGCACAGATTTGATGCATAAAATGAAAAGTACCACATGCATTTAAAATGGTACCACAGTAATTACTGCTTAAAAGATACACGATAAATTAGAACAGCCCTATTTGGGGAACAGCACTGAAGAAACTAGTTTCAGCCTAATGCAAGGTGCTAACTGCTACTTAGTCAGAACATCCTTACTAGTATGGCTCAATTAAGGTCAAAATTAATTAATTCAAGAGTAAAAACGTTCTCGAAAATGCCTGCTGATTGTGGTTACTGCAAATATTTCATGGGCTCAACTGAAGGCACAGAGAGGAACCAGTGCAGGTGCCCCTCCAGAAGGGCCAAGGTCCCGTGAGGACATTGGGTGACATCCACCAGCCCTGTGCAAACACCCGAGATACTCTGAGCACCCCAAATAGCACCTATCACACCAGACAGGCACCTGCCCCCGTGCACTTCAGCATCTCAGTCACCCCAAAGTGGTGATCAGAAATACTGACCCGATTCAAGAGCAAGGGGGAAGAGACGAGGTTTGGGGCTCGGGAATGATTAATAACATGGAATTGGTCTCTAGAAACAGATACAGCAATCAGGTTCCACTCAAGGGAAACTACTCCCTTCTGGGGAGGATTTAGTAATGGTAATAGCAACCTTTTTAAAATACAAATGAGCAAGAAAATAGAGTGTGAAAGATTAAGTTTATCTGCCTGCTTAAAACCATTCTTTATCTACATTCCGATGTCAAATATTTTGGAATTGGGCAAGGAACTCAGACACTGGTCCCACAAAACAAGGAGGCTTTGTACACATTCATTTACTGAAGTACTCAGAGTTGGTTTATTATGCCTCAAAGATCTAACAGGTTCAAAAAAGATTGTGATAAAAAAGGGGTTTGTGTTCTCCAGAATTACAGAT
The DNA here is from genome assembly GCA_027560015.1 of Chloroceryle amazona. Classification (NCBI taxonomy): domain Eukaryota; kingdom Metazoa; phylum Chordata; class Aves; order Coraciiformes; family Cerylidae; genus Chloroceryle; species Chloroceryle amazona. The sequence continues at coordinate 5,455 of JANHFX010015994.1, forward strand.
GACTTGAGATTCATCACAAGAAAAAAAAGGTGCAATTTTTGGTTCTCATGAGCAAAGCAGGCAACCTGAATGTACGCAAGTAAAAAGCTGTTTACCAAACCCAGGGGTACATTCATCCCTAAATAAATGGGTCAAATGGTGCAGTTACATCATTTGCTTCTAGCAAGCACTTGGAAGAATTGCTATTTAACAGCTACCGGAGCTTCCTTCAAAGCTGATCTTTTGACATTTGTGGGGAGCTGAATACAGAAATATATCCTTGTTTTGGAGTATCAGAAACCAGAATAGAGGAAACAGTCTGGCATCCAAGTGCAGTGTTGAGCTAGCCATGAAACAATTACTGAGCTCATTTTTTTAGTGTAAAAAATATTTTGTGTATCAGTTCAAACCATTTCATTAGTAAACTGAGGAGATCCAAGTTACTGTTAATTCCAGGGCCAAGGTCAACTGTTGCTGTTTGCAGTGAAAATACTCCAGCAGAAAGGAAAGTGTAGTGTGTATATATATAGAAAAAGGAAAAACTAATTTCTGCACGTATGTTTTACCTGGAAAAGCTTTATTGCTTGCATTAAGGAAAATCTCATTGAGGAGAATCAGAGAGACCGAGATCATTAGCCATGAGGTAAACATTACAAACCAAGCATTCACTCAAGGGTTTAACTTTGGTCATTCCAATAGCTCTGGTAGAAGGCTCCTACCACCTCCCATCCCATTCAGTCACACTATCAGGATAAAGGGGCTGGGCTGTTTCTGTTTGGGATGTCTCAGGCTCCTCCCTTCTCTCCCGTTTCTCACACTGGATCTGTACTCACCCCAGGACCTGCCTCTCACCCTACAGCTATAATTATATTTAATAAAACCCCTGTCTGACCAGCCATTGTAATAGTCCACAGCAATTGCTTTTCTCAAAAAAAAAAAGCCAAATTATCTACACTAAATGGCATCTGGTCTTCATATTTACACTAAAAGTAGAAAGATGTAATAGAGAGCAGGATTTCCACCTCTTTCAGACAGCTCCTATAAATTTAAATCAAAAATCAAGCTGATGAGCCCATTCTCTTAAAACAAAATTACATGGTTTTGTTAACTTTGGACACCGAAAGCCAGATCTTCAAAGAAATCCAGATGCCTAATTCTCATTAATTTCAGAGAGAACAGAGAAAGTGCGTGGTAAGAAAGATGGCCCATGAAAACATCAATAAGTAGTTTACATGGTAATGCTAGAAGTAAAATCAGTACATTTCTTGCTTCTTTTCCCATGCGTTCACAGACAACACCACACACAACATTAAACAGATTTATACATCAAAGTTAAATACGTTAACACAACAGTGGCTGCTGACAGAAGGTCCCTGTGCCTGTCCCTCTCTGTGAGCTTTTCTAACCACCTCAACGCATTCGTTCTTGAGGATGTTTTTGTGAATTCACACAAAGGTATCCTCCCCTCCTGCTATCTTATTGCATACATTAGATTATTTAGATTATGGATTTAGGTGGACAGGGTAGAGCCCAATTGTGAAACACAGGAAAAGCAGGATGGTTATAAAATGGGAGGGAGCAACTGGTAAATAAATGGATTAGGACCTGTGCTGCTCAGCCCAGCACACTGACTGGCAGGACCATTCTCATGACTTTACCTCCTGTATGCGAACCCAGAGGTCTGAAACTCAAGGGCTGAGCTGCAGAACCCAAAGATGAGGTATCCTCCTTCTACACAGTTTTACCACGAGGTTACTTCTGGGCAGGAGTCCTCCTTGGAGGGCTCTTACTTCCAAGAACAGGTTCAAGTAAATATAGAGCAACTTCACTGATTTGCTCACCCAAGATCTCCCCAGATTTGCACCATTTAGCTTTATCTATCTGTTTGGATCACTTTCTGGACTTGCTGGGGTTTTTTTTCATGTTACAAGTATTTGTTGTTTCTGGTTATGAGTACATAACAAGCATAAACACGGTCAAGTAAAGCATTTTACTCGTTTCAGTGCATTTTGCACCCTATCATTTCCTTGTTGCCGCTGTCAGCATTCAGAGGCTGCCTCCAGATGCCCCTTCTGCATCCATGTGCAGGTCCTCTGCTTGGTTTCTCAGAGAGACATCTCTGAGAAAAGATCACAGTTTTCCAATTTCAATGTTTTTACCAAAAAGAAAACCTGAAAGTGCTACTGAGGATAATTCAATTCCTGCAGATGACTGCAGCTGCTTTACTTTTTCGCCTTTCATAGGATTAAACTATAAACACCAATATAGTTACGGGACTGATTTGTCTCTTCTGCTACTTCTAAAAATAGCACCTAGGAGATAGGAACAAATGAATTTTGAATTTCATATGGGGACAGGATACCTCTTGGGCTTTTTAAGCCTTTAAAAATTCTTTAGCAGTGATGGCAGATGCAAGACTGACATCTCAATACAATGAAAGCCTCGCTTTATCCGTGCTATCAGCAAGGCTCCAGTTATTGCAAGATTCTATAGCTATGCAGTTTGCAACCAAATTAATTCCTTCCTATAGAATAGTGATTAATAATCTCAGCCTCTGTTGTTTAAAACAGATGTTTCTGGCTGCACAATGACAAAGATCAACAGAAATACATGAACAGAGTATAAATAACATCTTCCCGTGTCTGCAGAACCACCTGAACACATTTAATGGAGAGGTCTGCTTCCCCCTAATCATCTGAAAGGGTTGTCAAGTCTGGAACAGAAAGATAAGTTAAAATGTTGCCCTCAGTAATTATTTCTATACGGAGAATTTCAGCAGAGGCATCCAGCTTTTGTTCTTAACCTCCCGTCCAAAGCTGTCCATGTGGTGGGAAAAGCAATAAAAAAAAATAAATATCCCAGAGGAATTCATTCTCATTATGAAACACTTTCATGTTTAGCTAGCTTCAAATGTCTTCTTCCAACTTTAATTAAGCTGCTGTAGAAAACCCAGTTTCTTCTGTTGCATTAGAGTGCTGTAGCAGACCTGGGATAAACCATAGGTCCAGCTCTCTGAACAGCACTTGGGTACTCAACACGCACGCACCGGGCCCCGCATCTGTACTGCAGCAGAGCACGGCACAACTAGTCACCAGAGTCTCCTCCCAGCTTGGGTAGGAATCCCCATCACCATCTTTCACTTACCTCTAGAGACCTCTAGCAACCCAGTAAGGAAAGGTATTATCCACACCCTCCCTCCCTGCTGGACCTGGTGACTCTGACACTGCCATCAGCCACTTTAGAGAGAGAATAAAACCATCGGCTACTTGGCAAGCGTCCTCTTTGTGAGAGAGAGCTCGAGCTGCTGGACTGGATTGCAACATCCACCATTGCCCTCCGGCTGGGGAAGCACACGGTGCTGCTTGCCCCGGCATGGCGACACACCATGGGTGCCTGCCCCACCGTTCGGCTGCAAGTCCTCTAGATTCTCTCTGGCTTTGGCCCATCAGTCCTCCAAGAGAAAGCATGCTGATACGAAACAGATACGCTCCAAGGACTCAAGGCTTGCAAGTGAAATCTGTTTAGCAGCACAAAGTCTTCACCAAAATTAGAGGAGAGGCCTGTCAGGGGAGTCGGAGAGCTGCAGCTGGCTCTGTGGAAGCAGCCCTGTATCGCCAGGAGAGTTTTTCAGCTGGTGACCATCGTCATCGATAGTCACATACATCAGAAATGAGGTGACCAACTCCTGGATGAAACTCCCACATGCAGAAGACAAACCTGCCAAAGCCCAGTGCCCTGAAACTTGTCATCCAGCTGAAATTAGGATGGCAAACTCAGGTTTAATGATAGAATTATTTAACTGTGCTTTCTCACAGAAACAGTACAGATGAACAACGGGTAGAACACAAAAGTAAGAGTGAAATAGGAGTTAAACACAAGAGGAAGACTAAAATCAGCCACGGGCAAAGCCTGGCCCATACATACTCCTGCCCTCACCTTGTGAAGTGGAGGGAGGAGACCACTGGGTTGTGGTTTTTCCGTAGCCGAGAACTGGGATCCTGTGCTAATAGCTGTGATTAGAACATTTTCTAGGTCATTAGGGACCCCACCAAGGTCTCGGACCGTAGGAGCACATCATTCCCACTGAAGTCACCTCTGGGAAGCAGGTCAGATATTATCCAACCTAAGAAACAAGCCACACCTTTCACATAGCTGCCCTATGCAGTACAGGAGCTGGACTCTGCACAGCCGAGGCTGTTGAGGGCATCATCCCACTGACCAGCTCCTGGCTAAATCCATTTCCCCCAGCTGCATGAAAGGCAAAGAATTTCAGTGGAATCAGCGATGAGTTGGACTGCACACCAGTGCAATATTCAGTAGATGTCTTTAGCACACAGCGAGAGACAGATCTGTTGCCATTGACCTTAATACTCCCCATTACCATGCAGTCTGTCGAGTCAGCACCGCGTAAGCGAGCAGGTCAGACACGTATCCTCTGAATAAAGACAACACCACATCAATAGATCATTATTTGAAGCTTACATTAACAACCCCGGAATAACTGTTCAAATAGTAGAAATGGCACCACATGAAGCCCTCTCACTGCAGTTCCAAGGCAAAACTTCTCTGCAGAATGACCTCGCAAGCAAAGGCTGCGGAGTCACACGTAAGCAACAGGGAACATTGAGGTTTGCAGACATCACCTCCACTTTATCATCTACAGACATTTATGAAAAACAATTTTTTTTTTAACAAAGATTTTAATCCTTCAAAAATTTCTAACCATGCTTAGTTTCAGCTCACTTATTAATATCTATGCCTGTGCTGGGACCAGTGTTTGCCAGAGTGTTTTGGCTGCAAAGCCAGGGGTTTTGCAGGACTACACGAGCAGACGACCGTGTTTGTAACGTAGTGCTGAATTAAACAGCTCGAAGCAATCTTGCAGGAAGACAGACCACCGCCTCACAGGTTACTCTTCCCTAGTTTAATGGGCAAACACAAAGCTAACAACCCAACCTGACCTCAGCAGGGAGTGCCACTCACTGTTCATGGGGAATGCAAATGGCCCAGAACCTTGAGAAGTGGCGCTTGCCGAGGTCACCTTGCTGATCAGAGCTGGCATAATGACGAGGGTGACACAGCCATTAACTTCCATATGGGTTTGTATATGTCAAAGCAGACCAGCTTAATCTAAAGGTGAATTCAATAATGTTATGCTGAATTGCAGCCCCAAAACAGCCTGCGAAAGCCTATGATTAAGGGTCAGCACATCTGGCTTCTGATCCCATGTCAGCTGCTAACCTTTCCCTGACCCCATCCCCTGCAGACGGTCCAAGTGACTATTCCTGGGGATATTTCACAGCATCATCTTGCTGACTCTCACCCTGCAGTGAGAAATTCTATTTAGCTTCACCTTGGCTACATTGATTTCCAAACCTCTTCAGCACACCTGGCAAACTAACATTTTATTTTAATTTCCTAAGCCTGCAGTAAATTGTCATCTCCCACCGGGAGGACATGAAATTATAGGAAAGCTTATTTTTCCTTTCAAAATAGCCATTCCACCCCTTAGCCAGGGTGAGATCTGGAATTTGCATGCTTTCCATAACAGCACTGGTGACAAAAAATTATTCATCCTTAGTGTAGCTGGGCGAAACAGGCAGCAGAAAATTTTGCTTATGCTATATAGGATATCATTCACACTGCATGAAATTTCCAAATTTCCCAACTTTTATTGTTCTCCCATTTATTCATTTCCCTGTATTTGGCAGGTTGCTGTCCCAGTTCTGCTGTTGATAGGCTGAGGCTTGTTTATGCTTTTCAGTAAGGCCCTTCAAATCTGCCAAAAAAAACAAGAACAAAGTCTGTTGAAAGGCTGTATCCTTCTGCATAAAAAAAAAGAAAAATCTCTCTCAACTTGGCTCCCCATTTGCATCAGGAAATCTGTTCATGAGAAACAGTTCACCTTAAATGTTCCTCTAAGCTCCATATCAACTGGTTCTTACTGCAAATGAAACAGAAATTACCATTTACAGAAGTGAAATGTAGGCAAGACACCAGCACAGCCAGTTATTATATCAATTCCGAGCACACAAAAGGAAGGAGATGAGCAGCCTCTAAACACACATAGGCAAAGGCACTTTCCTGAGCAGAACCAAACCAGTTCTTCAGACACCAAACACCCCAAAGCACCCCGAGGATTTACTTCAGTAGAAGATAACTTTATAACTAAATCTTTTAGCAGTAGAGATCAATTAGAGCCCACCTTGGGACTGTTTGCAACATACTCCATTTGAGAATGACGTATAGTAAGCTGACACACGAAAAGAATCACACTACTTCAAGTACTTTGCTAGTAGTTAAGATATTTTTTAGAACTATTGTGATCTGTAAAAGCCTCAAACAAGCAGCCACTCAGTACCTGTCTTATATGCATTAACATATAGAACATAAAAGATAATTCTTTTAGGACTTCACCAATTATCAGCAATTGCCACTTATTTCACCCCCCCTGCCACATTTAGGGAAAATGGGGCTTAATTATGGAAACGAGCAGCTGTTGGAGCTCTGAAATACATATAAATAATACACCAAAAGACTGTAGGGCCTTTTGGGGTTACTGCCTTAATGAAGCAGTATCACAGTTCTAGCTGGTTCCACCGTTCCCACCATACACATCAGCAGGAACGCACATCAACTACCGCTGCATCGCCGAGTAACAGTCAGAGCCTACTGGGATGTAGTGGAAACCAGCAGGAATTTAGAGCTATACCACACGTAGCAGGAGCAGCTAGTCCTGAATGCAGGCTGGGATCATCATCTGCATCAGGGCCATTTTAAATTAGCAAGTAAATAATAAACATAAAAAATAAAGGTCAGCAATTTAGTCATCAGTATAACCACAGCTTTCCTACACAGCTCAGGTCTACGCCTGAAAAGCCTTATGGTCACCTGCCTCTCTGTAGCTCTCTGCCAACGAGCAAACCCTGATGCTCACTTGAGATCCACCAGGCTCTCAGAACAGGGCTCCCACCACCTGTGCAGGGCATGGCTTCACGGCCATGGCTGCTGGGCTGTAGCTGCCACCCCATCCATCTGCCTCCCCATCCATACACGAAAGGGCTTTCCAGACAGGGCAGAGGGAAGGTGGGGACACTTGCTGTCCCTGACTCCTCTGTCCATTCCAGTACGACCAGTAACTGTGAGTGCACGAAGCACACGCTTCCCTTGCTCCCCGGGCGGGCTCCGCTTGGCACATGCACCAGCCGCATTCTGTTTGTGTGAAACTTGGATATTTTTTCCCCATTACAAGTCCCCACAGCCCAGACTGACAGTAGACCCAGCTGTCCTCTGTAATTACATTTTAATGACTTAGGATGGTTGTTTGCATTTTGGCAACTTGTTTAATAGTGATGACATTTAAATTGTCACAACTAGGCTTCAAAGTTATCAATTTATTAGATGATCGGGAAACTTCACACCTATGGTGGCACAGATTTTTTTGGCTGCAAGCTCATTAATCCATCAGCACACTGATTCAGATAATGAAGGTTATTTGATAGGGATAAGATTTAGTTAATTCAGCCCTGAAAAGGATTAACTTGCACGAATTAAAAAGGTTCTGTTTACTTATTTGTTATTACTTTAGATTGACAGATACTCTAAAAACACACATATTGTGTTTTGTCTTCCGTTGCTTTCTTCACTCGAGTATATTGACTTTTTTTGTGCACACACATCCATTTATTTCTCCTCCTTCTGCAAATGAACCTGAGATTTGCAGAATCACACACAGTTCCTTCAGAGAAACACATCTCTGATACACCAACACAAGTACTCAAATACTGCATAGATTATATACTTGGCAGACCATTTTTACTCCTCCAAGTATTTCAATGCTTCTCCCCTAATGGCACATCAAAATAGGTGTCCAGCTTCTGTTCTAAACGGACTAAATCTTGTAGAGGAGACAAATGAACCCCGATTGCCTCTTGAGGACATCAGGTTCAATCTCCATGCTGTCAACTCCCCAGCACTTACCATCCATACTCCTCATTTGCCCCTTTCCAGCTGAAGTTCCCAGGCCAGCACACAGGCAACATCACCAGACAGGAGGGGCAGAAGGGCAACTGCTGCTCGCCACCGAGTCCCCAGTGCCAGCGATGCCACCGGAGAAAGGCATCAAGCAGGCACAACCTAACACCTCGTGAGCTCCTGCCTCCCTCAGGGACTTGGCCCAGTACAGGGTCTGCCGTGCAAGCCTTCTGCAGAGAGCTTGTTTTAATAGAAGCAGCGGGAAAAACACCTAATGAACGTCCTTATCATCACATTTTTGACCAGCTTTCCCTCCTTATCAGCGGTATTACCTTCCAGCAAGCAATCACTAAGCAAACAGATCGCAAAAGAAAAGTCATTTCAAGTGCAGATTTCTTCCACTAAATTCCCTCCAGTGCCCACTCTGTAGCCCTTGGTCAAAAAGCAGCAGGATTTTATCTCAAGAGAAGGCCAGGGCTCATTAATCAAGTGAAGGCCTGGCTGAAATCTTCAGAGGCAGCTGTGTGGAAGCCTGTCACCTTCTTGTGACTCATCTAGGTACTCTGCAACACCAAAAAGCTGCCCAAGACCACTATATTAGTGAAGGAAAAACCGGTAAAGAGAACAAAGAAAAGAATTACAAAATATATTTCTCAAGCTCATTGGATACAGATCAAAATTAAAACACTGAATGAATAATCAAAATAAACACGGCAAGTGAGTGAAATAGACATTATCCAGCTGCTGAAAGAAAAAGCTGCAAATAGACTCTCAAGTTTTTTAGGAGAGAAGGAAGAGGTCCCCAGGGCAATACTCATGGGAATGCTTTGACTCTCCAAAGTGGGAGGGCACATCTCACTCGTGGCTGAAAAACTTGCCCTTCTGCCTAGAAAGCTGGAAGATCCCCAGAAACCTGAACAAAGTTTGCATGAAAGCCTCTGGAGGCGCGCGGGGGGTAAAGCCCCAGTTTCACCCTCTGCTCAGTGCTTCTTCTCTGCCCATTGAAAGCCCTCTGCCCCAGCCTCTGCTTTCTTCCAGAGGTGGCCTTTGAAGTGCAGGGCTCCTGCTGTGGAGAAGGCTGGTGGGACAGGGCTGCCCAGGGCTGGAAGACTTGTTCTAGCTTGGAGCCGTACCGCACTCGCAGCGGATGATGCGAATCTCACCTGCTCCAGCCCCACCCAGCCCCTGGAGACAGGCCCATCTGATGCCAAGCACCCAGCCCTGTGATTTAGGTTGGAGAAGATCAGAGAGCTCTATCAGCAAACAACTGACAGACAGTCACCTTCAGCAGAGCAGAAGACAAGCAGCAGGACAGCGACCAGTCGCAGCTGTCTGCACTGTGACCACACCACGGCCAGCCACTGCTCAGTCCCAGCTGCCTGTCACCAAAGCTGGCCACACAAGTCCAACCTGGAGACATCTCCCACCGCTATCCCAGGCCTGAAGGAGACCATTCACCTGTGCCTCTTGATACTACCAACAAGCAGTACTATGTCTGTCTACACACTTCCTAGTCCTGAGAAGACCACGGTAGCTACAGCAGCACTACCACAAAAAAGGGTGAAACTCACTACTTGAAAACGGACTAAAGAGTGATGCTAATTTCTTACACGTACATGAGAAAAAGCACCATCCTCAGCAGACTTACCAGTCATTCCCACAAAGCTGCTATGGGTAACTTCCAGGATGCTTTAAGCAAGAAAAAAAACCTCAATTTTTATCTAAAACCACTGCTTCTATTTCAGATTCAAACAGAGCATTGTACATCTGGAAGTCTCTCTGCTTCTGCCAGCCAGACTGCCTGACCAAATACAATGTAGTCGATCAGATGGAAAACTCTGTTTGGCCAAGTTAGAAGGAAATTTCTCCCGGGCTGACCCCCACTAAAAACCCAGCTACAAAACACAAGCTCCCAGGTTGGGTGGTAGTCAATAGTTTTACTTGGTTTGACTATAACTAATACGTTATTTTCTGGGCTAAGAGCGTTTCAAAAAGCCAGTTTGAACTTCACATGATTTACTTTCCTCCTCCTTTCTACAGCTGCTTTGTAATCACTACTGAATGTTTTAAAACCAGAACCCATAGTGAAAATAACAATGACACTTTGATAGAACTTACTGGCTTTGAATTGCTGCTTTTGGATTCACTGCCTCAAAAACCATCACGTTTGACTCTTTCCTGCCATGGACCAGCACCTGTGCAAGGGGCCCAGCCCCACAGTACCGGAGTAGAGGGCAGGGACAGCCTGGCTCGGTTTAACCAAGAGCCCCCAGTCTGAGAAGCCAGGACCACACACAGCACTAAAATGGCCCAGCCTAACCTCCCCTCCATGCCCAGGACCCATAGCCAGCAGGTGGCTGTGGTAGAGCTGAAGACCAGCAAGACTCAGCCCTAGGCAAAAAGAGGCCATGCTTCTTGGTCTGACCTTAAATGGGGTCCATGGGTGGGCGTGTGGGCAGGGGAGACCCAGGTGAGGTTGGTCAGGGCAATTCAGGACTCTCCACCCTCTCTGAGCCATAACATCTGCCTTCGTTAGGCTTAGTTTTGTTAAATAACGCCCAGTATATTAAATGCACCATTAGGAAATCCACTGAGTTAAAACCAACCAAAAAATCAAACCCTGATACTCCAGCCCCATTTCAGTATCATGGGCCTGCTGACACACCCTGGGCTCCAAAGCCCAAGGCAAGTACAGCCCCTGCCATTGTATGAAAACAGAAACAAAGAGACTGAATCGCAAAGTAAAACCTTAGGACCACTCTTCAATGGGTACCAGCCCCTCTCCTGAACATTTCCCTGCCTCTCAGCACCCCAGCAGCAACACGATCCCGGCTGACGAGCGTATGTCGTGGAACCAAGGTCGGCATAAAAAGACAAAAACATACAGAGCCTGAAGTCTATTCTCTATCCATGAGAAAAGGCGGACCAGGAAAAGACTTCCAAATAGGGGCTTAATGTAATTTCTAGAGAAATTTCTGTACTATCCTTGACAAATCCTTCTTTGCGAGGAGTGCCAGACAAAGCCCTTTGGTATCGCCGCCAGATTAGCCCAACTTTGAGAGCTGGGAACCTGGGAGTATGGACGTTCCATCTCGTGTTGCTTCCACTGTCCTGGCATCCTGCAGGCCAGTGGGGCACACAAGGATGTCACCAGATCACCGACACATCCTTCTGATAAAGCCCTTAGGCTTTCATAAAACATCGGCTCAAACCCCCGTGTTTCCCCGAAGGAAAAAATTCTGTGAATGCTTTACAGAGAGGGGAGATAATCACAAGATTTTCACAGCCATAGAATTAACAGCAATTCCCTGCCAGCAGCAGCAGATACTTGAATGTTGTGATCTGTATCAACTGTGAATGATGAGATGTAAATGATGTTGCCACTGTAAAAATAGCTGCGTTCAACAGAATCTTTCCTGCCTATAGTATTCTTATGGTTGAGAACTTTCAGACTGTTTTAGTAATGATTACTTAACATTCCTGTGGTCAAGCAAAAGGAAGGTAAATATTTGCATATACATGTTTTAAAATCAATTTCAGATGACAGCAGGTTACTCTCTTGCTATTCCCTAACTGGTAACCTTTTACATTACATTTTGTTTTCAGCAGTGATCTCAAGTTATATCCTCTTGGGCTTTGATACAGTTTTTATCAGAAAGCCATTTACCTGTGCAGAGGAATTGCCTGGTACCATCTTCTTGGCGTGTTTCACACGCTCATTTCCTTAACAACGTCTTTTGGTCTGCACTCTGCCGGTCTCATTACAACAGCTTTTGAGGATGAAAATGCTTTACCATACCTGAAGTCACTCAACGTGATGTGGAAGTATCTGGATAAGCAGGAGGTGACTCGATAATCAAAGGCCCCTCTGGCTGTATGTGTTAAGAAACCTGTTTGATGTTAGTCCGTTTCTTCCGGCCACGTTCAGACCAATACACTCCCTCATTTTCCAGCAGATGTTTCTTCTCTTCCTTCCAGCAGACTGCAGGAACAGATCAAGAACCTCCAGGATATATTCCTTTTTATCTCTGTAAGCTGGAGAGAAAGCACCCACGTTTTCACTCCATTTGTCCACACTCTATTACACAGTGCTGGTGATAATGACAGCAGAACTGGAGGAAGTACGACACCAGCTAAGGAGAAGTTAGCGTGAGTGGGTGGGCTACAAAGAGAAGGTTGATCTCCGATCAAAGACCCTGAAGAGCGAGCCCTGAGTTCACACAAAAGGTTTGCTCTCAGGTCATCCTGCCACTGTAGCTCTCAGAAGGACTTTTTCTCCACGCTGCCAAAGCAGCACCTTGGTTTCAGAACGAGGATGGCAGCAGAGGTACAATGGTTGGGTATAAGCCAGTAACACGCTTAAAACAATCCCCTGATCATCTGCATTTTGCTAACTTTCCGACAGTCTCGGAATACTATTGCGTGGATCAAACTCCCTGTTGCCGCTGTTCTCTTCCGGTACTATTTGTAAGCGCTGTCAGGCACTGCCAGTCCGGGAGGGTCCCAGTTCCTTTCCTAGAACCTCGCTTGGATGTTCTCCTTCCATTGGTAGGCTAGTCCTAACTAGTTCCTTCAAGATTAACATAAACAGCGGTTGAAACACGCTATCAGATTCCCACCATTAATTAAAAACACATCCTTCAGGTACGGATTAATTTGCATCCGTGCATTCCATGGCAGGCTGCTCCTTCCTGGTTATTCCATGATGAAAAAGCCTCGGTATAAATGTCAGAAAAATGAGTATTCCGAGACCCGCTCTGCTGCTCCTCAAACCTGTTTAAACCTTGTGCCATTAAGCAAAGAGCTCAATGTCACTTGTTCTTTAGGGGCAAGGGCAGGACGGAGGGGTAAGTGCACCCTGATAATAGCTGTATGATAAATATTTACATGGAGTATATAGTTAGCAGGAAGGCGCAAGCAACGCTGACCGCATGCGTCACTCCTCCGTTAAGGGCAAGCAGGTTATGGAAACGATGTTTTTGTTTATTTCTTCCTTATTTTCCTCGCAAGTATTGAATTCTTTTTCTAATCAGACCAGCCACAACTGGCAAACAGAACCTACACTGTTAATAGTGGCTGAAATGGAACGGGTCGGCATCCTGTGTGGACTCAGCTGCCCTTCCACGTGCCGGCACTTCTGCATCTCGCAGTCGCTGTTCCTACCCCAGAGGTGCAGGTACGCTGCAGGGTGAGGGAAGCCAATGAGTCGTCGCGTGCAGGGAAAACACGAGAGCAAGGCTCCAGAGAGATGCTCCATTGGCTTCTGAATATGTCCACTGGCAAAAAGTTGAGGTTTCTCAACAGCATTTCTCATTTTATGGATAAGAAAAATGAACATTTGGACAAAAAGGTAAATGAAGGCGGGAGATGAAACACAGCAGCAGGTGGTTTGCTGTTTTGTTTTTCTAAACAGATAGTCACGTAAATATGAAATAATCCAGAAGATCTGTTTTGGGTTGGGTTGGTTTTGGTTTTTTTAGCAAAATTCGTGTAGAACAAAAAAAAAAAAAATAAAAAATTAAGAACTCAACAGGTATCCAATCCCTTGGGTAAAAGAAGAGAATCACGACCTCAGGACTTGCAGATCCAGTAATAAGATCCGGAATTGTACTAAGGCAATAAATACCACATCGTTAAGAGTGATGGGCTGGAACGATGATTGCCTGAAAATGGAGTGTGCTATTACAGAAAACGGTGCCCATTATAGAAAACCTGGAGTATGACAGAAAAATCTATCAGTCTAGGCATTTATAACCCCGCATCCTGTGATTTCTGTGAATTACAGTGATTAGCATTAATCAAAGGAACAGATCTAAATGTGCCAGAACTAAGGAGCTTAAGATAACCTGTCTAAATGGTGGCATAGCATGGCTCTGCCCTCCTCTTTTGGCTCCCATTCCTCCTTGGAAAGGAAGACTATGCAGAAGTTGCTTGTTTTGGCAAACTCTGCTCCTTTAACTTGATCTCCACCCTGTTTCTAGGAATTCAGCCCCTTCCCTGCCTGCCAGTCTACTGAGCCTTGCGCTGTTTTTGGAAGGGCAGAATACAATTTTCTTATAAATTCTATGACACACTCCTGCAAGTTGCCAGAACGTTCTAGGAAACCTCCGCTCCGCGAGAACGACGGCAAAGCAGGCCCCTTTACACGTAGCTTTGGCTGGGGGTTTCAGATGACTCATTTCTAGTCGTGTATTTGTGCAGTCAGCTCACCCCCACTTCAATGATAAGCTATTATTTCAGGAGTTTAAAATTTGCCCGGAGTATTCCCTGCTATAAATCCCACAGGCTTGGTAAGGGCATTAAATCTGGGAGGGTGAGGCTTCACAGGAGGGAGTAAGACCCTGTGTAAACAAAATATAAGTACTTGCCCTATTTCTTGTAAAAAATTAAAGGTGTTTAAGTATTAAACCTACAGAGCAAGCTGCTGGGTTGTATATACAGGGAAAAGTCCTTGAAAAGATCCTAATAACACATTTTAAAGGCAACTAGGCTCAATAACCAGCATTTTCATAAGCACTATCAGCATAAACACAACTCAACGCCACCCCGCTTAAAAAAAAAAAACCCAGACCAGCACCTTCCATCACCTGAGGCCACACTTGTGACTAAAAGAGTTTGCTCAGAGCCACTGTAAGGCCTCGTTCTCTCCCCGGGTTTTTATCTCCCTCAGCAGCCCCGCACCGCCGGCGGCGCGGATAAAGCTGCCGAGCAGGGTGGAACAAAACTAAGCTGATGTTGTGCCCATTGCTGTGGGGCTGGTTCCTTTCCCCTCCCAGGCTGAAGGCCCGCGGCTCTGTGGGGCCGGAGCTCCCGCCCCTCTCCCGCCTGCTGGGCGGCGCGTGCGCCAGCCCAGAGCCTGCCCCGCCCCGCCCCGGGGCACGCGCGGGACGCGCCGTCGGGGCAGCGGGCGCGGGACGCGCGTTCCGAGTGCGCGCGTGCTGGCGGTCCCAGAGCGGAGGCGGGAGGGGGATCCGCGCGTCCGTCCCTGTCCGCGCGCCTGTACACGGCCCGCGAGTACACGGCCCACGCCCCGGTGCGTTGTCCCGGCGTGCACAGGTGTGCGGACGCGGCCCGAATCCACACGCGCGGAGTGTGTGTGCGCGTGTGCCCCGCCTGGCCGTGCAGTGCGCTCAGCCCGTGGCGTGCCTGTGTGCATGCTCCGTGCGTGAGCCGGCTCGCTGTGAGCGGTCAGCGCAAGGTGCTCTCTGTCTGCGAGGCCTCTGCCTGTGGGCGCAGCTTCTGTCAATCCGCGTGCCCCGGGTGGACACCCGGTGCACGTACGTGATGTATGTGGCCTGTGTGTGTACGTGGTCTGTGCGTGCTCCGTGTGTCCGTGCGTACAGCCGGCGTCTGTGTGTTCACGGTGGCAGTGTGTGCACGTTGTGTGTGGAACCTGCGTGCGCAGTCTTGTGTGCGTGGTGTGTGTCCGTGCACATGGAATGCACGGGCATGTGTGTGTGTGCACGGTGCCTGCGTGTGCCTGTATAGTGCGTATGTCTGTGCACATGGTGTGTATGTGGTGTGTGCGCATGCTGTGCATGTGTGCACAGGCTGTGTCTGTGTGTGTGTGCATGGTGTGTATGTGTGCGTGTGCTCATGGTGTGTATGTGTGTGCTTGCTGTGTATGTGTGCGTGTGCATGGTGTGTATGAGTGTGTGCTTGGTGTGTATATGTGTGTGCATTGTGTGTATGTGTGTGTGTGTGCATGGTGTGTATGCGTGTGTGAGCTCATGGTGTGTGTGCGCGTGTGTGCACACGCCTCCCTCCCCGTTCCTTCCCCAACTCCTCTCCCTCTATTTGCCAGGTCCTTGCCAGGTCCCTAGATGTGTTCAGACCCCCAGGGGATCTGGATCCAGGCGGAGGGAGCAAAGCAAAGGAAATGTTTAATCGTGATTAACCTTCACGTTGCAAAACAGTTGTTAGTAGGTGTATTTAAAGTACAATTACTCTTGCAGTGATTCATAGGTGCTTTAATAAATGGTTAATCAATGGCCACAGGGGCTGCCTATCCCCGCCGCCTGACACGCCTGGTTAGTGCCTGCGCAGCGAACGTGATTCATCGGGACAGGGTGAGCCCCTTGCTGGACCCCCCCTGCGCGGCCCCCTGCCCAGCCAGCAGCCCCCCGCACGCTCACCCCCCATCAGTACCCCCCCGCTGCACCACCTGCCCGCGTCCGGGGTGTCCGCCCGTGGCCCCGGTGCTGGGACTGCCTCTCGGACCGGGGAGCGGAACCGCCTGAGCGCGGTTTTCAGATGGCCTTGAGAAATTATCTGGAAATCTTCAGGGAGAAAGGCAGTAAACATCTGTATACTATTAAATCCATTAGATGTGTTCATTATTTTATATTGATTGGTATATCACTACACAAAGTTAATATATTATGATTATTAGTATATTGTTAAATCATTAAAGACGACAGCAGACGCAATAAATAATTTCCAGGGGATCTCTGCTGACATTTAGAAATTGATGGCTATGTTTTTCCTTTTGCATCCTGGCTGACTGCGGGGCTGCAGCGACGCTCCGGCTGCTCTGACTGATCTCCTTCCCCTGCTCTCCTCTGCAAGCAGCTGGAGGAGCCTGCTCTGCCGTGCCCAAGTTTGCATTTTAGCAGATGAAGCTGAATTAATGCAAGCCCCAAAGAAACCTGTTGGACGAGGATATACAAACCACTTGCATGAAACGGGGAGCCACAAGAAAGATTCACACCAGAGGCCGTATCTTGGTGCTGCTCAGGGAGAAGAACACCCTCTTGCAACACCAACGGGATTTTCATGTGAAAATCAAGGACGGAGCTGCCCTTCTGCCAGCAGCACTGCCACCTGCATCCTGCAGGTATCCATCCCAGCAAGCTCTCCTCACTGTGCAGCACAGGAGCAAAAGCGTCCCCAAGCCCTCAGCCCAGACTCCGGGTCACCGGGGTTTGTGGATTTATGGCACAGCTCCTCATGAAACAGCAGATGTTGGAGAGCACACACATCTGTATCTTTATAGCGGGGGGAGCTGGATGCCAATCAGGGTTAATTCGGGATAAATTTACAAGAGTGCACAGCATGACCCAAGGTACCTCTTTATTGGCCTACTACAGGCCTGCTAAATACATTGGCCGACTACTACACATTAAAGCCACATGAGCTTATATGTTCAAAATGAATTTTACAGGAAGATGCAGGGGTAGAAAAAGGAGGAGAGCCTGTGTCACAAATGACATCCAGATGTGAAAACACTGTAAATACAAACATCAAAAGGCTCACCCCTCCACATTTTGCAAAGACAACATTGGAGAAAGGACTTGCTGCATTTAAACAAATATTCCCAGCAAGGAAGCCAAGGAGCCTGCTGTCCCTGGTGCACAGCAAATCCACATGGATCCGAGTGGGAATTAGCCATTCGTCAAGGCAAAGACGCAGCCAATATTATGCCATCATCTAGCTGGTCCAACCTTGGATCAGGGGCAATGAAACGGGACAGAAGGGGAGGTGTTTACCTAAGAAGACCAGAACTTTAAATCTAATAACTCAAACCTGAAAACAGCACTCCAGAAAGCCTGTGATTATTTAGATAAAGTCTCCAGAGCTATGACATACTTCTTCCTAGAACCGGTATCATCCAGAGACGGCTCTTAAGCCTTGTCAGTTGCATGAAGTAACTAGAAAACATAGGTGCCTTTTAAAGCCTTGGTATTCACTGCGCTGAACATGTGACTGGAGTGATATCTTAGGAAATCGGAGATATCTGGTAAACCACTCACTTTGTTTTAAGAAGATGGGGCAAATGAAAAGACTATTCCCCTAGAAGTGCTCTCAAGAGCCTAAAATCTCCACTCGCAAGGACCTGCTGAGGAGGACGAACCAAGCAGTGAGCGACCGCAAGTGAAGAGCGAGTGTGTCTGGAACCAAGGACTCATCCCATCCATCACCTGTCACACTGTCCCTTTCCCTTCTTACCTACTTCTGACTGCCGCTGGATACAATGGGGGACAAAGCTGGTTTGCAGTGGAACAGAAGAAAACTGAAACAGTATCGATGACAGCAGAAGCCACTTAACACCCTTCCAGCAAGGTGGGGGATTGATGGGTAAGCTGTATACGCAGGGTGCAATCTCAGATGTTTATTTAGTGTTCTCCTTTCAGCCCCTGAATGTGCAAACCAAGATGACAACACTGGGTGTTACTTGTTTGAACTCTCCTCTCGGATCAGCACAGCCAGACATCGGGCTGGTGCAATGTGAAAGCAAAGCTTAGATGGGGCGTATACTTGTTTTCTCATCTTTTCAAGATGCTATCTGACCACCAACACCTTACACACAGTGAGAGCAGGCCACACGAAGGACTCCATACCGAGCTTGTGCTAATCTCTTGAAGGTGCTGGGACACCAGAGTGTGGGGGCAGTGTGAATGCTTGCAGAGAGATGAGGGGAGGTGAGATAGGCTGTGGCTATCGGTTTTACTCAGGTCTGACTCAAGGCTGCAGGATCACAGCCATCTGCTCTACCAGCGATATCTGTCCCAAGTGGAGAGCCCTCCCTTGAGACAGGACTCCATCAGACTAGGCTGGTGCTTGAAGAGAGCACCGACAACTCTTCTCACACCCCAGGCCAGACCACACTTCTTTTTTTCGGAGCTGAAAGCTTCAAGCAGTTTGAGACTGGCAGTGCTGACAATAGGAGAAAGCATTTAACCATAGCATTGCATAAAGATGTCATGAGGAAATCGTGATTTTACAGTAGAGAGAGTACACCACCACTCAGAAGAGCTTGGATAAACTCAGGGCTAGATTCAATAAGAGACGCCAGCCGCCTCCTGCACCGCGTGCCCCCACCTGGGCTTCTGCTGGGAGGCAGCCGGAGAGAAGTTTTATTGAATCTTTTATTGAATCTGTCTGTAGGCTGGTAGCTGCGCTGGGTACCCTCACCAGGGCCTAAAAATAGAAATGAAGTGACACAGGAATTTGCAGAGAAACTGTTAAAACATGCTCCGATTTCCATTAAAAGAAGACGTATGCTGGGAGAAGGAGCCTGGTGGGGGACAGCGCGGCTGGGGACAGCTTGACGGGGACAGCGTGGTGTGCCAGGCTGTCGGGCACCTGAACGAGCCAGAGCTGCTGCCGAGAGCCCGGGTGGGCCCGGCTGCAGGAGCGTGGGAGCTGGACTGCAGCTCTCCATGGCCGTGTTGGCTGGTGCTGCACCGACCGCTCCTCAGCAGAACACTGCACAACTCTCCAGCCACCGGAGTATCACGTTACAGGCAAAATCTATGGCCGCTCAAGAGCTTAATTTTGACATACAATTTTCACTCGCTGAACAGAAAAGGGAGGGGAAGCCTGAAACTGTCTAAACAAAAGAATGTTTTTTTCCACTGTGCTTTCAAATGTTCATAAACCGAACAGAATACAGTTAGAGACGGCCCTTCGCCTCAGGGCATCCAAGGCTATGGCTCCAATTAAAGAGAACAAGGATACAGGAGGTGGTACCTCCAGTCTGATTGCTCTTGCCTGGGGCAGCTAAGCCTCATGAATAAACACTGTTGACTCTAACTCTCAACAAAACAATTACACATTTGTTTTTAGAATACATTTTCTTAGCCTTTCCACTTGCAATTTTTGCTACTATAAACTAGCCAGGACAAGAATAAATACCTTTGTGATTCTCTAAACATCCTTGTAATTGCAGTACTTCACTCATGAATGTGTATTTCAACAGAAGAAAAGATCCCAAGTGATATGAAGAAATGTTTCTTTGAAGTAACATTTCAGAATGAGATGCAAAATATTTACAGCTAATTATTATTACAAGAACTCCCGTACACACTGCCAGCTACAGGAGTGAAACCTTACACACAAATCTTTGGTTATCTTTGAAGGATGCAAATACAAGGAGACTGGCAAGACTTGTATTTAGCTCTCCTGCCAAGCATGGTCACCAGCGTGGTGCAGCCCCTGGGGACCCCAGTCTCCCCACCGACCTGCCAGCTCTCCAAGACCTCCCTCCTGGCAAACACCACTGCAGTCAGCCTGCAAGTGGGGCCCTAAAGTGATGCTGCTGAGAGATGAGGGGGTGCTTCGACACATCAAAAGTGCCTGCTCGGCTATCTCCTGGATGCGAATGAAAGGAATGGCAGGATTCCTACTGTTGGGGAAAGTCTAAAGAGAATAGGCAGTGGATGAATCCAAGCAAAAGTGAGTGAGTAGCATCCTCCCACCCCAAGCGCCCAGCTGTTAGAGCTGCCAGGGCAAAACCTGGAGCTTTTATGAAGACAGAAGAAAATCGCTCCAGCTGGCCCTCATAGGCTCAGACTCCCAGTAAAGATGGGTGCAGAAGCAAAGCAGAGCCCTATTTTCCTTCTAAGGACAGTGGTGGCAAGAGAAGAATGATTCACTCAATTTTCTAAGGCTTTTTCTCAGGAAAGCAACCTGTTCAGCTGCAAAGCTGAACAGCCAGCCACCACTTCAAACTACCAAGACTTAAACAGCAGCTCTCTGCTTAGCACAGGAGATTTTGGTCAATACAGACACTTTTTTTCTTATAAATGCTTCCTAACTGGATTATTATTATCCTCGTTCTCATTGTTAGTGCAAGGATGAGAAAACAGAGAATGGGTAAGTAACGGAGCGCCTGCTTCTCTGGACCTGCGACACGCAGCCCGTGATTTGGGAGCGAGTAAGCAATACGTTAATGATACTTCTTCCACATTCAAAGCCAGCAGACAAGCGATGTTGCCTGCTCCTACATGTTATTTATATATTGTGTTAAGCAACAACGTGCAAATGAGCTGGAGTACAAAACATCAGACACAGCAAGATGTTACAGTGCAGTTCTACACAGCACAACAAAGATAACTGACTCTCCGTATGGGGCCCTGTATCCTAGGAGTGTTTATACTTGATTGTATAATTGGGAGCACAGCCAGCTCATCCTAAAATACACAGCCTGAATATGGTTAGGCATTGCATCTGTAACATATACAGCTTTAGATGTCACAGCATCTTCGTTTGAAGTCAACAGCAATAAGAACTGCATTTGTACGAGAGCTTAGCATGTGGGAATACATATTGCTAAACCAGGATGTTAACACATGGCCTTCCTCGGTTTGCTGCTGCCAGAAGCATGCCTTTCAAAATTGGGATTTGCACGCCAATAATCTGTAGGATATTTTAAAACTTGGAGAAATCTACAATTATCCAGCATTGGAGAAAACTCCTTTTGGGAAAATGTACCTTTGGTAGACACTGGCCTAACTCCTACTCTGGAAGATTTGGGTGCTTTGCATATATGGACATGTAATGTGTAAAAAAATCCATATAAGGATTTTTCTGCCATGTTTCATTTTGCAGAACCTTCGCTTAGTCACTTAATGACCAATTACTCACTTACACAAGTGAAACTTTCAAATGTACACAAACTAATCTTTTTAAGGTCACTATCTTGATATTATTTCATTAAGGGACACAGAAATTATATCACAACTGCGTTAAGCTTATGGGATGTCTGTGATTTCCCTTTCTGGATATTAAACTTTAAACAAATATTATGATTGTATTCCAAAGGCTTGAATGGGCTGATGATTTTGAAAGTGCTACTTTGGTATCATTATACAGCTCCATTCTTTTATGTATGTTTTGTTAAAATACAAAGAAGCTCTATTTATGAAATGCCAGTCTTAAATCTATAGTTTGTGAAGCCGTAATTTGTGGTTGCAATTGTGGTTAATTTAACAAAGAAAGCCTTTTGGTTCACAGTGCACCATACTTGCTATTTTTCATAAACTATCGGAGCAAAAAAAAAAAAATACCCCTTCAACATGTCAGATATATGATGATCCAGCAATGTTGCAATTTTCCAACTCCTATTTTGTGGTATACCATATTATATGCACAGGAATGCTACATCATTTATTCTGGAGCACAGCCCTGTAATTATTGCTGGCAAACTACTAATTACATACCGCCATCAAATCTAACAATTTTCCCAATAAAAAAAACAACCCAACCCCAAAACCTAGTTTGGTGTGGAATACAGCGAATAGAGTCACGAGCGCACGCATGTTTTCATTTTAACACGCATGCCATACGGTATTGATCCTCTGCTCATATATACTTGACCTAAAATAGCTCTACTGACAAAGGGATTCTGCAAGCTTTGCATTATGGTACAACGCCATGGGGCACGAGAGGTCTCAGCCCTGAACTCTGGTTCAGAACTGGTGCCTGCCCCCATCCGAAGGCAAAGCCTCTCAGCTCACGTGGTTTTTCACTTGGTCTAATTAATATTCAGGCCCTACAACAAAATGGGCGTCTAGATCTTGAGTTCCCCAAACTCCAGGTTTGTTGCGTTTGGAATTGTGCCACCGGTTCATCTTTAGAAGCTACAATATGGATCTACTTCTGTGTCCCCCACCGAGAGCAATGGTTAGCCCTGCGGAGAAAGCCTGTCAGCTGCTCGGAAACCCGCTTCTCTGCATCCCAAGGAATTCTAAGAGCCACGGCAAATTTCAATTGCAGAGCCACACAGTTCTGAGTCGCTCCTAGGAAAAAAGGAGGGATTGTGGGGAAGAGGGAGCACGCAACGCTAATTCCCCACAGATAATGCTCTACATACACTGACACTTCCAGAAATTGGCCACCAATTCGACAGCTTGGAGCAGCCCCAGTGTTCCCCTGCAGCGCAGGAGGAGCACGGGCAAGAAAGCAGCAGATGCATATTGAAATCTGTAAATGCTTCTACTCGAGGCTGTCCGTGTCTAACGCACTGGGGTGATTTTATGCACGCCCATCCCGTGCCCAGGCTGGCAGGGCACCATGGGAGGAAAGGTGCTTCAGTCTCCCCGGGAAAATGTGGGGAGAAGTGGGAGCCCTGAACCTGCAGGGAGCCAATTATGGATTTGAGGCTCCAGGCTGCTCACTCGCAGCATCTGCCCGAGCAGCTGCAGGGCTCCTGCGCTCACAGCCAGCAGCAAGATTACCTGCAGAGCAGCGGACGATGCCGGCGGAACTCAGCAGTGTGCCGGGGTGGAGTGTAGATGGGGCTGGCGGCTGCAGGAGTCGCTTTCCCCACCAGTCCTGGAGGGTATCCCTAGTGCTCTGGGCTGACCCAGCAGGCAAGGGCAGTGGGGAGAAGCCCAAACCAGCAGCAGCTCCTACTGCATTGTTGTTCTTCACTCACCGAACCCCTTTCTGGCTTAGGGGAACTATTCTGACAGAGAAAAGAAAGGGACCAACAGTGCCAAGTCCCCCTGACATGACTTCCCCTGGACTCCATCCTCCTGAATGGTGTGCTTCTGACTTGGCAATCAAAACATATGTGAAATTTGCTCCCTATAAAAAGCCACGACAAACAGCGTAGCTTTGTGAGACAATTTTCCTAATCTTTCTCAATTTTGTCCTATTTCAAGCCTGCATTTAAAATTGACTGCAGAGCAAAACCCTTTCCTGCTTGTTTGAAGGAATGGAGCAATGCAAGGAGCTTGTTGCACACTTCGATGATAACGTGTGAAATGAAGCAGCCACGGGCGCTTGTGAAGGATGTCAGAAAAATCCCACTGGACTACAGTAACCTTGACGCCTCCGTGGCAGCACAGGGCACATGCTGCCAGCAAAAGCTGCACATAGCTGCAAAATCTGGCGCAGTTCTGGTAAAGCATGGGCTATTTGCTTAAGTTTCTGGCATTTACCCCTCCGTGTCTTTAGCAGCTTCAAACAAGAATAAAGCGTGCTTTGCGTGCCAAGCAAGTTGGCTGATCTTAGTCACGGCCTTGGTCAAACACAAGGAGTTGCTTGACAAGAAAGAACTGCAACTAAAAACATAAGAAAATGTTAACAGAACTCGCAGCTTGCAAGTTTAGCGTTGTATCTGAAGCCTGACAGTCTTTGGAAGCTGCCCTCAACATTAGTCTCAGCAGGAGTTTTCAGGCACCAACACTCCTTTTCCTCCTCTTTGTATCTCTCATCTCATTTATTTTGCAACTACAGAAATGGTCTGGTTTAAAAAAAAAGTGGCAGGTATAAGACTCTGCTCGTATGGATATCTCTGGAAAAAGAGATTTTCTTCTCTGAGTCTACTTTCAGGTTTGCTGCTATCAGCTGAGGATTAGTCAGCTAACATGGCATCTCTGTTGACATACATTTTCTCCCCACAGCTAAAACAGCTTAACTACTTTATACACTGGAATATTCAATGGTTAACCAGATAGTTTCAAAAAAAAAGGACAGTATCTCCTACTTATTCATTTCTAATTCTGCCGTTAGCGTTGAATTGGAATCCACAGACAAAGAAATAAGCACCCAAACCCCTCTTGCGTCTAAAATACACTCACGTGAAAAGCTTGTATTATGGTTAGATAAATAAACGAACAGAAGAAGGTACTTGGCCAGTCTTGCAAGTGCACAGAATCCATTAAAAATCTTGCATATGTTTTCTTCTTCAGCATATACACATTACAAGGATTAAACAGAAAGGGAAACTTACAGCTTTAGACACACTTTGTGTCTCAGTACCAACTGCAGCACTAGCTTCTCTGTAAGGATTATCAAGGCTACACCCCCATGCAGCTGTCAGTCCCTGGGGCTGTAATTCAGCTATCCTGCTCTCACTCTATCCATCACATTTACACAAATCCCCAAGGTGGACTGCCTTCTAAATGTCTTTACCTTGTGCATTATCCTGGGGCTTAACAATCCAATATTGGTGCAGCCAAGGATAATTACTCTCCATTGATGATAAAACACCCTGAATCCTGTCAGGCATGGCAATTTGCATCTTACAGTGCTGAGGATCAATAGATACAACAAAGGAGTGAAACCTGATTAGATACTGCTGCCTCTCAATGGAAAGGGAAGAGCTGATTGTTTTGCAGGGTTGAAATCCTGGTTAAAAGGGAAATGGAGGTTTCCCATTACAACACAGTCCCCAAACCTGCTGTTCGCCTAGAAACTGGTGCGGGGAGTTTGAGACTTGAGGAGAAAGTAGGTGAACAAACAAAGATGTCTTACAGACTCCTGCCAATGAAGGAGTAGTATTTACTTGTGCCAGCGCGACTCGTGCAGTTTCACTGTAACCCGAGAGAATACAGCAGATGCAAATTGTCTGGAGCTCTAAGAGGTTCTACTTTTTCCCTGTTTTTACAGTTTTGCTGTACAGGGAGGTCAAGTAACTAATTCACAATCACACATTGCTTCAATAACATCCCTGGAAGTTGGCTGTTGGCTCCTCAAATCAGGCTATGTCTGAAGCATCCTCTAAGAGTGTGGGCCCAGCCAAGAGCTCCTGCTCTGCCGAGGCAGCAGAAATGTCATATATATTTAAAATAAGGGATTGCAGGATTTTTCAACCACAACTAACCAGGTAAGCAGATGCATGAAGATGGAGGTGGAATACAGAATTATCCCAACCCATTCAACAGTCTTCTAACATTAATCTAACACTGAATCTGATTGAAGATAAGAAGAGCAGTGGGTGAATTTTGGTTCCCACATTTAATCTAGAGAGACATCACAAGCTTCCGCCTCTTCAAGTCTTTATTTGGAGGCCAGTAACAAGTTGACAGAGAACCATGGTTTGGCTGACGGCACTGCTGGGCTGCAGGCAGGGAATGCATTCCCGTTTGGACGTGATTCTCCACCGCTGACACTCCCTGGGCTCAGCTGTGCCCATCTCCCACAGCACACCCAGATGAGTGATACTAAAGCTCAGCCCTGGGCTGCAGACCAAGAGCTCCCAGAATGGATGTAGCTAACTGTGTTAAATCCGGATTTTTATTGGGTTTCTGGTGTCTGAGCTACATTAAACAGGGACTGCATCTCTCCATGTTCTTTCCAGACTGAAAGAAATGCAGACTTTTCTTTTGGGGAAATTAGTGAGGGAAAAGATGAATTTGGGGGATTCCCTACCATGTGATGGACAAGATTTAAAAAAGGCCTCAAAACACAAATGACACAGAAAAGAAAACATCAAGAAAAGAGCTGGGTGCATCTTTTCAGAATGCGTGCTCTGAGCCTGATGAAGAAGGGCTCAAAGCGAGAGAGGAGGAAAGCAGAGAAAAAGAAAAACTCTTGAGAAACCAGCTGGGAATAGTCTGTTCTTATCAAAACACGTTGCTGACACAGACCTGTCACAGAGCCAACATCTGCTCCCAACTCACAGAGTGAGTCCGAGGCATGCTGAGCGTCTACTTCACACTCAGACACAGGAACACCAAGAGTTGACTTGGCACGCTGGACATAAATAAGAGCTTCTGAAAGCACCAGTGAGCTCAACGGGAAGGAAACCTGCTCCTTTGATGGAAAAACTTTTTATTTGGACCTACAGGCAAACTTGCAGATTTTCTCTGCAGAAAGGAGTCTCTTACAATGTGGGAAATGGGAAAAAAAGTCCAGTTCTGGACCTCTGACAACATTTGGTAGTGTCTACTGATGACAAATGGGGGGCTGTATATGGTAAGCCCGAAAAACTGAGGCTCGTTAACATTATGGCATAGGATTATCATGATTTTACGGTCATAAGGATCTGTTGCTTTCATCCCGATGGCTGCTTACTCTCGGTTGAGTCAGGTGCCCCACATTAACACCTAAAAGTAAACTTAATATTGCTGAGAAGTACCAACCCTGGAGCTTAAATCCTTTGTCTCCTTTGCTTGTGCAACGCAGTAGAAGCTTTCTCACGCTGACCTCCTGTTAACCTGATACCCATCCTACACCGATTACCTTCAAGGCTTTCACTCCCCTTGCCTTCTTCAATCCCCAGCCTTTTTGGACTATGGGTGAGGATTTGCACAGTCTGAGATACCACCATTACAGAACAGATGGCAACTATCCCACCTAGGGTGAGACACCAAACATCATCCGTTGGATTCTCACACGAGCATCCAGTTCCTGGCACAGCCTGTGCCTCTGCAGCGGCACTCTGAATCCATCCTGCATTGTGGGAACCCATCACTCATCATGAAGAAAGGGACGATATTACGGCTTTCCATCTGTCAGTACAAAGTGAAATGTAACTTTGTATTGGGCTCCCGACACTGCACTCGGGCATGGAAGATTTAGAGCTTGCTGCTCTGTACTTGAAATGGGAAATTGGAGTGGAGCTGCTGAGTCATGAGAACAGGGGCCAATATCACCAGCCATTTCTCCCTGGGGAAAACCACTAATCCCCTCTGATGCACATGGGTGCAATTGATTCCTCAGGATTCCCGCACGCTCACACAATCTCAGACTGTCAGAGGTGCATTGATTTGTTTGCCAGTGGAGAACAGAATGGATATAATGGAGGTGATTTTTAAGGTGAAGATTGCTATGGGTGCATGAAGATAAAACTGTATTAAATAAGCAGCCGTTAGAACTTAAAACTGAGCAGCTCAGCCACCCACTCCTGCCCTTTGAAAGGAGGATGATAACACTGTCACAGGCATCTAACACAGGTGAGCAGGAGTGTAATGAATTCACAGGGTGTAATAAACCTGGTGGAAACTGCCTGAAAACAGACCTGTAGTAATAATGCATCCTCTTGCAACACAGTGCACTCGAGGACATTGTCCTCATCAAAATGACATTATGTATGGTGGAAGAAAACAGGAGAGCATAAATGTAGGGACCTCATAAACAGCCATGACCAAGTCCCGGACAAGAGCATCCTATTAAAGGCAATGATGCTGAAACCCTGAAAACAAATGTAAATTAGCAAAACTGCTAGTCCGGGTTTGCCAGGAAAGCTTCTGGTCATCGTTAACTGCACCACGCAATTGGAAGGGAGAGGAAAGGGTCAGGATAAAGACCTTTTTCCCTATCATTTCATCACATCACTCTTCATATAAGCACCCTGCTGACCAGCCTTCTCCCAGAACTTCTCAGCGATTAGCACCATGCTGTTTCTTACTGTGAATTCGAACAAGAGTAGCACAAAGCTATCAGCAGGAACTTCAGTGATCAGAAACTGCTCAGCCAATTTTCACTATCATTTTTTCTATGTCAAACAAATGCCTATTGTCACCAGGCCTGCTCCTGTGGCATGTTGAGAGCTTCTGCAAATTGCAGAGCCCCCTGTCTCTGATTTGAAATCCCCAAAATGTTAGCTCTCACCTTATAGACTAACAGATGAGCAAAGGAACAGGGATCCAGGAGCCACTGGGGGTAATTCTGGCTATTGAAGTGCGGCATAACCATCCTGGGTACCCTGCCCCTGCCTCAACCTTCCCTGTCTGCAGCATAAGGATGGAAAATAACAGTATCTCCTCTGCCACGAGGCGCAGGGAACCTGAAGGGTTTTTAAGATGCAAAGTACTAACACATTGCAAAAGTGTCACGCATTGATGTGATGTCATCAGTCAGCTATATGACTCTGGTGGAAGTGGAAAGAGAGGGAGCAGGTGGGCTATGAAGTGTATAAACCTGATTTAATGTCATTAATCCTAGTTGATAACTAGCAGAGGTGTTCCAGGCCTCACAGGAAGACAAGGGAAAGAGAAATGGATTTGGGCAAATGCAGGATATATTTTAGAGCTTCCCCCAGCCTGCAGATTTCCTTTCGACAGCACATATATTGCATTTTTTTCTTAAAGAAGCCATGGTATGGGCCAGGGCATTGTGTAACAAGAAGAATGGTCAAACACAGTTTTAATGTGTCTAGTAAGGCAGAGTGCAATACTTATATATATATCAGAACAAGCAATGTGCCAAAGTGCCTGATGATAAGGAAGAAATGTGTCCTCGATCAAGAAAAACCAGTTTAATGCGCACACTGGGAGCAGAGTATTACACAGATACCGCTTTCTCCTGGCCATGTGAATTTGAGGAACCCCTGCTGGTAACTGAGCTTCCTTGCAGACAATCAGACCAGAAGCAAAATGTTATAAATTCTTAAGGTGCTGTAAAACGTGAGATACATCCTCACATTTTATCAAAAAAAAAGAGAAGGGAAAGATACCATGTAAGCATCTGAACTCCCATACAACAAATGCCATTTCAAGCATCATTTATTATGCTGCCTTTCACAGACTTTTACAGTCCTCAATATGGTTAGCAATTCCAGCTGACTCGTAAAGTGGTTTTAAAATTCATCACTGAAAAGAATGTTTATCTCTGTGTTTTCTCCAGTTCGGGAGTAAAATTAGACTCTTAAAACCTGAGGATGGTGTGTCTTTAATTTTGTTTAGAACAGAAAATAACTGCGATATGAAAGGTTTAATGAGGTTAGAAATCTAAAAGGAAATGGAGTGGGAATAGATTATCAAGAGAAATAAAGCCAACCGCTGGAGAGTACACTAATATTAAATATTAGGTTTCTAAACCAAATATATATAATCCATTTAGGGACTTAATGGTGGTTCTCAGAAGCACATTTATCTACAGCTTATGGTTCAACAACCAATATTATAACTCCATTTGTCATTGTTAGGCAAGGGGAATGGATGTCAGGGAGGCAAGGGTCAGCAGATGAGGAGGAGCTCAGAGGAGACTCAACTACCGTCCGTTACAGACGGCACTTGGAGGGGAAGAGCTCACCTGCAGAGTTCTGGGTCCACCCTGAAGATCTGTTCCCTACCCTGAAAATGCTTCCTTACGAAAATACTCTTTTTTTTTGGTTTTGTTTTCCCCAGGAAGAACAAAGGCAACATATTCAAGCGGGGATTTGCCTTAAATTAGACTTTATACCCATTTTTCATTCAGCAAGATACTTACATGTGTGCCTAACTAAATGTGGGATTATGCACTTGATTAAAATTAGCGACATGCTCAAACTACTTGACGAATTGGGTCATTAGATACCTAAGTCAATATGAGATAAGGAGCTCTGGAAATCAAGACGAATTAAAAACTCAAAAATGGATTTTGGTTCTTAGCTTTTGGCACCTACATTAACAAGTTTACAGTATAGGCAAAGATTTAGCTGAACCTCTTCATATTACAACCTAAAATGAAATGCCTGCTTTGGAAACACCTGCTCGCTTTCTGGCTCTGCTGGGACACCAAGGCAGAGAGATGACCAGCTGGATTGGTCTATTTTTAGAAAAAGCCAGAAGAGCCCTGTTGGAGATACCAGCTACCTGACAACATGAAGGGAGAGCTGCTGGATGCATGACAATGCCGTATCACTTTTACCAGGGTTGCCCAGTTAATCCCTCTGTACCGCCATAAGAACAGGGTGAGGTTTACAGGCGGGTAACTTTTTCATTTATACTAAATAGTTGGATAAAACATTACAAACAAACAGATCTTTCCTGAAGAAGCCTCTGCAGTGGCCTTTTTGTAAGGGCTGTGTGCCAGAAAGCTTGTCGTTTTGCCCCAGTTCCATCTGCTGGCCAAACATGAGGCACCCTCTCCCTCCCTCCCTCCACATCCTGCCTTGCTGCATCCCATCAATGAAGAAGAAGGCTGATGTTCCATTTCACACTTGGGATCACTGTGTTATTTTGGTTATTCATTGTGTTTTCCCTGTCTTTTCCTTTCTGAAAGGACGCCTGCTGTCAGGGACCCACCACTTCCAAGCAGGCGCTGAGCCTGCCAGCTCCAGGCTTCTGGATGCAGCTAGCAGCTTGCTGAGGACTCCCAGGCGTGCTTCCTTTCTGTTTTTGCAGGAGAGGAGGGAAGCTGAGCTGGGAAGATGACACAGTAGGAAACAGAAGTATGCTCCCTTCTCGTGAAAGACTACAAATCTGCTGCCTCTCCATCCCCAAAGTACTTCTTGGGCCAATTCTCGATTGACTAAAATCTTGAAATGTCACCAAGAACTAGAGCAAGCCAATCCAACGTGCTTGTTTGAAGTGGTCGCAATGAAGTAAAACATACACCACTACAAATAATGCTTGGCTACTTTCAGCACAAATGCTTTTTGCTATCAATGAAATTTTGAGGAAACTCAGGGACTTCAGCTAGCACCATATGCTGGCTATCACTCTACTCCTAGGCTGGGTATTAGTGGATTTTTATTACTAACACCATCAATAACAGCAACTGAATTAGCTGTAAGAGTCACAAATCCATCCTCTGAGTGGTATGACCAAATTCTTTCACATAATTTGCCTGAGTGACAGAAAAATATGTTGCTAGTGTAAAACAAGTCTGGAGACATAAACTGCTTTTAGTTCTGCAAAAAAAAAAATAACGCAGAGATTCTTCTTGACGTCAGAGACCTTTCCATCAAGACCTCACTTCAGAAAAGTGCTTAATTTTGATGTTTAACTTGAACTGGAGTCCGTTTTGCTGAATAAAACCTGTAAAATTTTTTTTACAGCAAACACAAGGAAGCCATTTTTCCATATGACATGTCATTAAATTGTGGAATTCACTACCACAGGATGTTGGAGAGGCCAAAAATATAAATGACTTCAAAAAAGGATTAGACAAATTCACGGGGGATAAGTCCACCAGTGGCAATTAAACACAATGGTCTGGATACGACCTCTGGCTCAGGAAGTTCCTAAAGTGCCGATTGCCAGACGCAGGGAGGATAAGAGCAGGGAAAGGTTCACCCTGTACAATCCTGTTTCTTAGATTCCTTCCTGAGCATCTCCTGTTGACGGCTGATGGAATAGGGATTTCTGAGCTAGACAAACTGTCCCCATATGGTAATTCGGCTGATCTTTGTAACATTTGGATCTGAACAAAGATCTAAAAGTTGTTGCAAAGCAGGGAATCTGTTAATCTGCAGAACACTGCTCATTTTCTCACATCCTGAAGTTTTCCACGATTCTCAAAGAAACCCAAGCTTTACTAATAATTTAAGTGACAAAGTATCTCACACTTCTTACCACCCCCATTTAAAAAGTAGATCCAAAGAAAATAGTAAACATAACAATAAATTGTTTATTCCTATTGGTATCATGCAGCTGTACTATTATGATTCTATTTTTTGATCAAATTCTGGTGAAACAGCTGAAGATATTCAGCAGAGTTTCTTGACTCATATTCCTTTAAGTAATTTAAACAAAGCTGTGTCCAAATGTCTTGCAAAAGTAGAATTATTATGTCATTCTATGCAGGAGGAATTTGCTTCAATGGGATGCAGACGTACAGGGACATAACTCTGAGGTCTACAGCTCCTTCTCAGACTTATTTACAGTGCAGTTCTTAAGTCTTGCAATTGTTGGTGCTTTTCTTGAAGCCCATCTCTAAGTGTAATTCTGTGAGAATCTTGGTGTTCAATGAAATAGAAAATTATAAATTTCTAGCACTGTGAAGCTTAAAAATGTGATCTAAATGCATTCCCTCATCCCCTAAAGGCTGGGGTAAAGCAGAGAAAAAGACCTAATTTAAAACCCAAGACCTCCTCCTCAAAAATAAAGCATTTTTGAGACCCTTGGTATTTGATAATGTGGCTCAAATCTATTTACTAGACACACCCGAGTCCCAGATTGCAAGCACGTAGATGAAGCTTTAATTTCACATTCTGTGAGCCCCAAGATAGCACCATTTCTTCATCACATTCTTTATTCTTGTATCTCAATTATAAGCATGACGCAGACTTGCAATTAACCTCTTTGAGTTTGTCACAAGACATAACACAAACATCATGAACCAAAATCCTTCGTTAGCCATTAGCCAGAGACATCTCATTAATTAAATAGCCTAATTCACAGTAACATCCCACCTACGTACAAATTTCCACTGGTTTAGAAAACTATTTTGCTAACACATGGCAAAACTTACAGCAGTTGTTTCAAATTGAATTTGATCTAAGCCTAGACAAATTTAAATTAGATAGATCTATCTATCCTAGTTTAAGAAGAAAGAAGAATGTCCATGCTGAGTTTTGCATAGCTCATTCTCAGTGCTTAAGTCATGTCCTTAGTTACTGACTCCTATAACTGTGAATACAAACAATGTCTAGGTCAGGATGGTTTTTACTTAGAACTTGTAAAGTAATTGTTAGAAAATGCCTTTCTTAAAAATATATTCCTTTGTGCCTTTGTTACCTTGTGCTGTTCAAAGACTCCAAATTATTTTTTTAATGATATGCATATCTATCTACAGAGGTGCTATCCCCTGCATTTCTAACACAAGAAATTTCAGCAGCAGAAAGCTTTTTACTTGAGTAAAAATGTTTTCTTCTTTCCAGCTCCACATCTGATGATCCTTCATGGACACGGAATTTCATGGATCCCGTAAATCCTTAAGACCTCGCTGGACAATGCATGAGTAGGTGTCTTGCAGAAAATTGCCAAGCTTTACAGAACAAACCACCCCCCCAAGTTCCCTAGTCTGCGTTTGCCTTTCTTTAGAAATCACATGGAAGTAAGGAAGCCTATTTTTTTTTTCCCTTTATAAAGGTACCATCTACACACAACACAAACATTTGTTTCTTTCAGTTTCCATTAGTCACAAATTTTGCAAAATTAAAGAAAAGGCATAAGCAGATCCTGAGTGTTGAAGTAATTTTGAAGACAGGCATCAAGATATATGCTAAGACAGCGAGTTCCACACCATCAGCATATTCTTTGAGTAGATCTAAATTATTTTTCAGTGCTGTTTTATTCAATTTGTTGCACCAGACTTAGCTGTTTTCAGGTCAGATACCAGCAGCCATTTGGTAACTGAACACCTCTTTAATTTCAATCAGAGCTATGCTATGCTAGTGCAGTTCCAGCCCTTTTAATTTGCATTGTCTTTCCCTAATTTGCTTTTAATCTTTTAGTCCCGCAAAAAGTCCGTAAATGACGACATTAATGATCCTTCTCATCCCCATCAGTTGGCAACATCCTGAAAATTGTGGTAAGTTACCCACCCTGAGCTCAAATACATCTGAAATCCGTGTGGTGTCCCCAGCAAAAATCCAAGCAGTGGCAGTGATCCCCACTTCCAAACTTTTCTCCCTCATCTACTCATTTTTCTTATCCCCTCATCACATACTTTCCTCCTACTTATTTGATGGGAGGAGAGGAAGAGGATTCTTTGGTGATTTTTTTAGGAAAGGTTTTGTTTCTCAACCTGTGGCAGCTCTTATTAGGAGGGAAACAAAGAGAATGAGCAGATCCTGTTGTGGTGACGTAAAGCCTAAGAGATATTTCGGGGTCACCAGCTATCTTTTACAGACAACATCTGGCAAAATCATCCATCAGCAATATGGATACCAGCCCCAGGAAATACTGGTACGCATGGCCAGAAAAAAAATACAGTATTCTGGGGTTTATTTTTTAAAAGTCCTTTTTTTGTCAAGAAGAAAAAAGTGACATATCCAGAAACAGCCGCGGAGACTTGCCGGCGCAGGCAGTGATAGATGAGGACTTTTGCTCACTCTCAGATGCATGGAAGAGAATAGTTTTTTGTGTTAAGAGTTCACTACAGCTTCAGCCCTCCTACTGCACTGTTTCCTCTGAAATCAGGGGCAAGATTAAATCTGTTGTAGCGGAGCGCTCCGTAATGGCTCTGACAGACGTTGTTTTTCCTCGGCCTCACATCTGGGAGTTAACCAGCAGAGCACTTGAAACCAACCAGGTCAGCTCTTTAGTTGAGTTTCGTGTCTAATCAGCCAGGAAGGCTGAGGCCTCAGGTCACACATGGAAATCACTAGAGCTATTTAAGTCGCCAGAGGTTATTAATAAATCTCCCACTATTTCCTTAAGTAAATAATTGGAGGCCCATCTTTCAAACAAGTTATGTCTGGCCATGTTATGGTACCAATTTTATCCTTCCTTTTTTCCCCTCACCAAGCAGGAAGAACAAATCTCTGGTGACAACAATGGCAAAACTGTGAATTATAAACATCCATGTGTCTCTCATTTGAATGCCTCCTCGAGTTTCCTTGACAGCTGGGGGAGAGAGAGGCTCTTAGTCTTTCCACCAGAGCCCGAGCCACCGAAACCGCTCTTGCGCCAGCAGAGACTTTGGGGGAAAGCCACTCAGCCCTGACTGCCGGGTGAAATACAAGCCACGCTCTCTCCATTAGGTGCTGTTAGGTAGCCAAGTTCAGGTCCTTCTGAGCTGCCATGAGGGAAATGAGGGGAAAAAGCCTGACCGTGAAACACGGCTGAAGCCAAGGCTCGGGGGGTTCTGGAACGGAAGAAAAGTGCTGAGGGAGAGATGGGGTTTGTGATGCCGCATCCTTCCTTCAAGTCACGCGCAGGCACAGGGCTTAGCTGAGTGCAGGGGACCACATCCAGGACTGACACACACAGGTCCTGGGAGATCTGCAGGCACTTGTCCTGAGGCCAAATTCACCCACAGCCGCAAATAAAAAGCCCTGGCTTACTAGAGACCTGCATACGTTCCTCTTACAACTTTGGAAATAGCAGAGTGCTTTGTTTTCACTGTCATTGCACAAAGGTAGATATGCGTGTGCTTACACACAGAAAATTAATACCAGCCCTGGCCACTGCCCACCACCAAAACTGCATCAGTGGCAATGCTCTACTGGTGCCAGTTGTGAGGAAACATGGGTAAGTAACAGGGTCCTGTGCTGCCTCCAGCCGCAGGGCCACACCTCACAGCAAGGATGTTTGATACCCCTCCTGCTTACCCCGACTCAAACAGGCAGGCTCCTGCCTGCCCCTCCTGCCCCTGCGTACTCCAAGCCACTGCACCGAGCTCCTTACAGGTCTCAGAGATATTTATGGCAGCTGTGATAACCCCAAAGCATCTTCCAGCTGCCAGATCACTTCCACTGCTGCACTGAGTTACAAGCTGTCTTTGTTTGAACTTCTTTCAAGCTGATGCAGAGCCTCAGACATTAGGAACACAGAACGGGTGCTTTAAATGAAGCAAAAGTCTACGTGCAAACATCTATCTTTGGCGTGCCCGTGTACACAGATAGATTCATTTTTTTATAGCAAATAACCTAAAGTTTGCTTCCAAACAATGAACACTGGCTCCATCCTTCAAATCATGTCAGCAAAGCACAGGTTAATGACAATTACAACC
Organism: Chloroceryle amazona; assembly: GCA_027560015.1. NCBI lineage: Eukaryota > Metazoa > Chordata > Aves > Coraciiformes > Cerylidae > Chloroceryle > Chloroceryle amazona. The sequence goes on from JANHFX010015994.1 coordinate 41,248, forward strand.
TTAACACATATGGAAATATTTTTAATTTGCAGTAAAGCCCTTTTTTCCCCTATTTTGCAGAAAATGGAGGATCTGCTCCCTCTCATGACAACACCCTGTCTTTTATTTGTGATCTAAAAAATTGTCATACTTGAATCACATTTTCTGTCTTTCTCTGCCTCACTCTCACAAAGATTAAAGCCTTGAACCTAAAACCCAGTCTTTCAGAAGGAGGATTCTCCCGCTCAGATGATTGCTTCGTGGCATTTCTAACAGGGGCTATCGACTTAATTAACTGCAACTTTAGGTCTGAATCTCCAAACAGAAAGTGAATTTGAGCTGCAGCTACATACTGCTTCAGCCAAAGGAGCGTCTTTCACGCAAGAGGTACTGAAGAACAATCGTCCCATGCCTGTGAATAGGAAAAATGCAGCCCTACCTCTTTGGGGTGCGCTCAGGCCGCAGGAGATGCAGACCACAGCTGGACCAAGGAGTCCCAAGGCAGGCTGATAGGTATCTCAGGCCACCAGCAGCAAAGCTTTGTTCAAAAAGCAACATATTGAGCCCGTGTGCGTATGAATGTGTGGGTGGGGGAGGATGGGGGAGAGGTGGAGGTAGTGCAGCACTCTGGCACCCGGGCTGTCGCCCAGGCATCACTGATGTGGGCACTGGAGGGAGTTACTTGCCAATCCTTCTGGCAGAAGAAAAATCGCTACAGATGGCAACTGCCAGCAGGGAACGAACAGCAAAAACAGAGGAATTCATGACAGAAATTATGGAGAGAAAGAGAAAAAAGCATTTCCAATGTACTCGTTTCATCTTTTCAGTTAAAGGAAAACCTGTTATCAAGAGCTCAAATGAACAGCTCCACTAAACCCGAGGGTGGAAATCACTGTAGGGCCAGCAGAGCCAGCGGAGCTCCTTCAATTAAAAATCTACCGCGCCGTGCGCTTACACGCGTAATATGCAGATGTGCTTGTAAAGGTTTGGGTGTGCTAAATGAGATGTTATGTATGCACATGCATATTTTTGTGGCTGTGGCTCAGGAACTGGGCTGAAGACAAGCAAAATCTGTGGAATTTGCACATCTTTCCTTTCCATGTGACAGAAGGTGCCAGATGAAGATATTTGCTGCCCTATCCACTTAAGAGAGCAAAAGTAGGGAGCGAGAAAGGAAAAAAAATAAGAAAAGAAATGCAGCAAGCAAGAACACTTAAAATGAGTTACTATGTCTGGTCACTCAATCCTTTAAGCCCTGCCAACACTTTTCTGTGATTAGTTAGTAAATCTGACAAGGCTTGCGTTTGTTCACAGCTTATTGACAGAACTGTATTGATAAAGCAATATCCAAGCCTGGGGAAAGAAAGCCCACAATCTCATTTTACTTTCTCAAGTCTTTATTGCACAAAGGTGTTTTTCCTGGATGAATTCATTTTCCTGAAACTAAAGTTTGAATTTTCTGAGAGTGCAGCTCTTATATCATTGCTTAATAATTATTTATCGACTGGGTAGACATTAAATATGGGAGAGGAAAAACATGTCACACAAATTTATTTGTGCAGATTTCTGACCTGATGATGCAGGGGCATTGTTTTGGAGTTCATGAGAGACAGAATAACGGTAGCTGTGGAGTTTATAATTTTTCCATCCCCCTGAGATACCCTGTGCTTTCCTGTTCCCCGTGCCCCTACTCATCCCAAGCTTCTTCCCAGAACTTGCCTCCTGCTCCCCTGGAGGTTTGTGTCGCGGCCATCACGTCCTGGATGAGATCACTGATGGGGTCCCTTGAGGACCCATTAGTGCTGCTCATAAATTAGCCAGATGGGGTTTGCCTTGACTGAGCTGCAGCGGGTTGGGTCTGGCGGGGAACCCTGGGCTCCCACCCCGCGCAGAAGGAACCAACTGTATTTTTCAGTGATTAGGAGCACTGTGATGTGAAAAGTAGGAAGGGACAGGATTAAAACCAGAGATGATTTCATTTTAAAGCCACATGTATTACTGGAGCCTAATTGCAACATTTTATACCCAGTTGAATTTTACGAGCTTGACGACTTCAGAGTGTCAATAAAGAAGTGTCAGTGTGGGATTGTTCAATGATCTCCAACCAGAATGAGGGATAATGGGTTCAGTAACAACCTCTGGACACAGACACCAGTAGAGAGCAAGCAGTGGTGCAACAGCTTTGCTTCAAGAGGTCAGAGGAGGTGCCAAATGCTTATTTCTGTGTGCTCCTGCTTGAGACTGCACAGTTTAAAGAGATCTAGTGATCACTGCTGAAGCTGGCAGTTGACAAGACACTGTTGAAAAACCCCTATTTGTTGGTGCTTCATTTTGTATTTCTCTTTCTCTCTTCTGTGGGTAGTAGAAATTGGCAGATGTAAGCCAGTGAAGAAGTGGAACATCATCACCAAAACACAGAGTGACAGGGAAAATCCTTTTACCATTTAAGTTAAACCATCATCACATACCAATGAATCATATCTCAAAAGCCTATCTAGGCTTTCCTGGCATTACAAATCCAGAAAGTCCTCTGGGCTCTTCTGCAATTGCTATTGATTATGACTTTTAAACCAAAAAAGTTCTCGACAACAATAAAAAATCACTTGTTCTAAACACAAAATAAAGCCTTTTTCAAAAATGAGAAAAGGTACCAACGTGTCCTCAAAGGCTATTTTTGCTATTGTAGGCATGCATGTATTAAGTTTTCTAAAATTTATGAAAGAAAGAATAAGTGGGAGAAATTATACCTACCTGAAAAACAGGCCATGCTAGGAAGAGTCTAATAAAGTGTATATACTTCAAGAGGTGACACTTTTATTACTAATAATCTATAACATTGTCCCTTTATTATGCAATACTTATCAAAAAGGAAATAAAATTACGTTGCCATAAGGAAAGATGTCTCATGAGAGTGTAGGTGATGTCAGGAGGTTGCTCACAGAACCTGGAGGCAGAGAACCCTGGGGTCCAAGCCTCATGTTCTTATGCTTGCATTCTTCACCTGGCAGGGAGCATCGTAACCACTCCTGCTTATTCACCAACGTTGTATGAATACGGAAAGTAGTAAGACCCTACAAATGTTACGTGTGTTTTGAAAGGATTAGTTCATGTACCGATGACTTTCTGGAAAAATGGAGGCACTGCTACAGCTGTATTACCCTGGGCTTATGCAACTCCAATTCAACAGTGAAACTGGGGAAAGGAGCCACCTCTGCATGTGCCTTCACAGGAACGATTTGAGGTGTTCAGAACGAGTGCTGTGATGTGGCAGCGATCAGCACAGCTCTCCCTCACCAAGTCTTGCTTCCCTGGGGAGAGATCCCTTCGGGCTGAGTGCTGAGAACTGCTGACACCGTCTGAGAAGACCCACTCAGACAATGTCTTTCAGGAGAGGGGTCCCAGCATGCTGGAGCCACAGCTCAGCCATGTAGGTTCTTACTAACACAACACTGGTGAGAAGCCACAGCTCTTACTTAAGCCAAGTGGGGTTGCAGTCTCACAATTCTCATTTTGACCATAAACAAAGAGCCCAGCCTCTGTGGTGAGGATCTGGGGATGACTTATTGTTAGAGCTGGATGTTAGAAATTATTGCTGTGGCAACACTTTGTTCTCCACTGAATGCCGTTTCATAACATAACCATCTCGACTCCACCACAAACATGGATGATGCTCCATTCAGGAGAGCTTTTAACAGTCTGTCAAATGAAGTTTTACAATTGAGTTACCTCCAGTCTAGCCTGCTGTTTCATGCACTGTTGTGTTGGACAGAAGGAAAGAGAAAGAAAGAAAAATGAAGCTGATGTGTAAACAGTACATAGCAGCACAGTGGCACTAAAACCAGTGCAGGCCTCCTCCACTGCGACTGCTTCTGAACAATGTAAGTCAGAATCTCCTCACTGCAAGCTTTTCAAAATACCTCCAGATTTGGAATTGAGAAACAGTCTTTTCCTGAAGCAATTCACCATTATGGTACAAGACTCAATATTCCTGCTTTTTTAGAAAGTTCCAAGATGGCAGACTCTTGGAAGTGGGAAGTCTGGTTCCATCAAAGACCTGCCATGTGGCTCTGGACACAAATTTCAAAATTACAATTTCTAAGAAAAAAAAAAAAGCAAAGTAATTCTGTGTCCCTGAATTTCTGGATATGCTTCTTGAAACCTCTCTGGCCCAACCTGCAATTGCAGGTTGGAAGAAGCTCTATGATTTACAAATCTTTAACTGCTAAATACTGTCATGCTTCCACTGCTCCACTGCTTCCAGCAGAAGCAAATCCATCCCCACACGTGATCTACTCTACGGTCATAAATCCCTCTCGCTAACCCATGGCCATAAGTACGGTTTGGTGGAGTGACAGCTGAGGTGAGATGTGGGCAGATGACGGGAGTAAGACAAGACCAGGAGCATTTAGGCTCTGTTGGTCTATTCCTTATTTATGTTCAGGCCACCCAATGCTGGTCTGGCTGCGCAGGAGAATGTAACATGAGCACAGATAGAGTTTCTGTTATATGTTACACACACGGGCCACAGTAGGTCCGAATGACCTTTAGTTTAAGTGAGAAGCAGGCTTTGCATGCAAAAGAGCTGTCTGTTTGACCGTGAGAGCTATTAGGCTCTGGAATGATTTCCTAAGAGGGGTTGAAGAAGCTGTCATTTGGTACACTTAAGGCTGAATTGGACAAGAACTGGAAAATATATTTAAATAGAAAATACTATCTTGCCAGCAGGGTGGATGAAGTGACCTAACATACGTTCTCCAACTCTACTTTCTATGAATACTTGCAGCTCAGACTTTGTGTATGCTGAAAAGGATCTACCAAGAAAGCTTTTGTTGAAGATGGAGACCCAGCTTCTGCTGACCAGAGAATGCTACTTTCCTAAAAAAAGAAGTTGAACCAATGACAGGATTTCTTGACAAAATTCTATCTATGATGGCTTTAGGTCTTTCATTGTTCTTTAATTCTCTATCTTTCCCTACATTCTTTGTTGATACAACTATGCGATCTTAAAACTTGAGCAGTCTAATGTCCAGCTAGGCTGTACCTACACACCAGACCAAATAGACATGGGCAATCCACACACTCTACCACAAATCAGATCTAAACACAAAATCTGCTAGGTCACCGTCATTATATAAACAACTACAAGGTCTGCTTATAACAATAACTATTCACTAATGGGTAACATGATTACTCAAAATGCTAGGAGCAGGAAGGTTGCAGAGGGGAGAAATGTGTCCCTTTTATTTCACAGTTTCTCTGAAGCCATGACATATCTATGCAGAGCACATTTCCCTACCACATGTGTTGATCTAGAACTAAGCAGGAGATGGATGCCGAAGAGAGCCATTTTCATCATCCCTGGAGAGATTTGTAAAACGAGAGGGTTTTTTATTCCCCTCTCTTTGAAAGAGGCATTGGCTCCTTTCCACTGCCAATTTCACCATGGCTGCACACGACTAAACATCCATTTTGACACTAATGCAGAGCGGTGCTCTCTACTAGGTTGGGTCAGCCAGTTCTCCCGCCTGACTGGCCAAGTGATTGTAAAATCATTAATGGTATATTTTACACTCCATATTTCTTAAAAAACATAATTACTAGGGAAATTATTCTTCTTTTACTCCAGGATTTTTTGATTTTTTTTCCCGAAGACACATGTGCTCACTCTCTCAAACAGTCAAAATGAGGTCAGAAACTTGAACATATGTGGCTGTGTGTGCTTTCTCCTCCAACCAGAAATGACAAAGCAGAGTTTGGCAAGGCAATAAAGGAATGGCCACAAATCAGCCAGGATTATCTGACTTCCTTTAAGAAAGCCATAAATTGTTTACAGCAGCACTGGTCTTTAATGGCAGAATGGGGGGTGATGGAGGGGAAAGCTTTAATCTAACAATTTCAACACATTGCCAAAGTCCTTTCCTGTAGTTTACAATAAAAGAACCTCCAAAGCATCTAACTTATGTTGGCTGGACTTCTTATTTTCAGGGAAAAGATCCTTCCCATGCTCCCTCCTCCTTCAATACAGAAATAGACTGGAGTGTAATGAGGTTAAGTTTTAAAGCATTAAGCATTCGACAAAAATGCTTGCAAAGGTTTTAGCACCAGAAAACCTCTAGAGAAACTGGACAGAGCCTCAGATAATACACAGCAGACTCCTCCAAGCTTAATGCACTGGGAATTGGAAGTGCATTAGGATTTTGGCTGCAGCTGGGCTTTTTACGGCCACTGGATTCTCGGCACCGCTGCTGCTAATAATACATAGGTGAGGGGACATGGAGACAGACGGTTTGCTGTGATTGCTACCCACTGTACACTGCAAAACAGTTCCAAACAGGAAAAAGCATCAGTTAAAAAAATATACCCTGGAAACAGAGCCAACTGGCACAATTCATACATATGAATCTCCAACACTGAACCCTCCTTCCCTGTCCAGAGTAACTCTACATTTGAAGTTGTTTGGCTTTATCCTTTTGTTTTTGTTATCCTAGAGGGCAATTGTGAAATTCAGAGCCATCACTGGAATTTGGACAATGAATATTTGCAAAGTTTGAGGGTGTCCATGGTGAGGTTTTTAGAGATGGGGTCTATTCCTCCTGTGTTTCTTTGCATATTTTGCTCTTCAGGGCCATTTCCCAGATGGCACCGTTAGTGCAACATGCATCTAACACAAACAACGCAAGCGACTCCACTGCCTGGGATGGAAGCCCCCCAGTTCCTTTCCTGCAGCTCCTCTGAATACTGGGGTCGTCCCCAGTACTGTACTTCTCTGGTCACCTCACTTTCGGAAAATGCATTTCTACTGCAGGAATGATGTAACTAAATATGGCACAGCTCACATGGTTCTGAAGAGTTTGTCAACAGAAAATATCCATTCCAGACTACTAGCTTCTGAGAACTGGAAAGTTTCCAGATCTATTTATCTCAGCACTTTATAGAAGCTCTTTCCTTCTTCCTCTTGATATTTCAGAAATTTATTTGCCTCCCATTATAAAAATAAATACAAGTGCTCTCCCTCCCCATTGCCCAAACAGTAATTAGTTATAATGATTATTATTTATGTTGTGGCAGTGCCTTGGAGCCCCAGAGATAGACTGGGACCTGATATGGTTATGTGTTTATAATCCCTCCTCTACATGCTACTTAACAGCATATTGCTCGAAAGCCAGTAAAAGCAAATTCTTCAGGACTGCCAGCAGTTTCTCCAAAGCTTTAGATAAAAATCCCAAGAAGTTGAGTGGTTCCCCATCCTGAAAACTCCAGCTCTAGCAAGTCAGTCATCCTCACTGAATCTCCTGTTTCTTTGTCTGAAAGCAAACTCACAAGGCTGGAGTACAAAAAGGCAAATGTGCAGTGTTTCAAGGGCAAGAGGGAAACCATTCCTTTCTTGAAAAGCTTTTCTTTAATAATTAAGGCTGAATAATTACTTGTATTTTCCCACACACTGATGAGAAAGTTATAGGAAGGAAGGAAACACAGGAAGATCGGAACAGCACAGAAGCATAGGATGAAGTACTTTTATGGATAATTGCCATGTAACTCTCTATTTTGTTTCTGGTGCCTAGATATTATCGAGTAAAACTAATTAGAAATGCAATAGATAAATGTACTCAGAATTCTTCATATCCTCTGAGTGGTTCCAATACCACCCATCAGGGACTCTGTGTTTGCTGGGTAGGCAAATGATTTTCTCATAAAAAGCTGGACGCCTCTTATCATGGCTCATTTTCTCCTTTAACCTATACTATTACTGCTCCTCCTCCTCCAAGTGAAATATAACACCCGTCAGTGTTGTAATGATTCCTTAACTATAGATGCAAGAAAAAAGCAAACCTCTCCCCCCAAAGCCTCCGCACAGAAGGCATGATGAGCACAGCTAGTTAGCCCTGTCTCTAATTAACGCATTTTGCTTTTTCTGCCAGGTGTGGTCCCTATTTCTGACTCACTGGTTTCCCTCCCCAACAATTTATTCTTCAAAGGCAGAAGCAAGGGATGGAAACACAACCTGCAAAATACAAATAATGAAGCAAATCAGTGTTGTTTTTTTTTTTTCTTGCTGCTCAAGAACTTTAAAGACGTTTGGGGAAAAAAAAACACAACAAAAAAACCCAACCAAAATAAAAACCTTTCCACTAAGTAATTGAGTCTGCACTCTTGTATCAGACATTCAATGCTAATTTGGAGTCCTGTCTTATCGCATTACAGACAAACACAAGGCCCCTTACATCAAGTGCAACAAAATAGCTACACTCGGCATTATTAATGAAGTAGATGGATTAATTTCCTATTTATGAGAAGCTAACCAACTGGCTAGCTTGCTGACAGCACTATTAATGATCCTTAATGCCCCACAGGCGGTAATGGGTCCCGCTGGGAGATCTAGGAGCGCTGCAATTTGTATTGAGGATTTAGACATAACAAAAAAAAAAAAAAAAAAGGCAAAAAAAAAAAGCAAAAAAAAAAGCCCTCCTGGGAGCAGGCAGTTGATCAGCGGGCGCCCCAGCGGAACACAGCAGACAAATAATAAATGACAGCCTTGCGATTAAATCAAACCTTCTACTTTAAGTGTTAAAGTGTCTGACTGTCACTAACAATCTAGTGGTTGTTAAAGCCTCCCGGGGCCTCCAGGAACAGACGCAGTGAGCTGGAAGGTAAAAGGGGGGGGGTGAGCAGCAGTGGCAGCAGCAGGAGCCTTGCTGTCTTGAGAAGGGAAGCTGCATAAGGTAGGAATTTAGACAACCACTGAACTCTGGTTCTGCTTTTTGAGGTACCACGGACCCGCAGCACAGGATGCCCAAGAATCTACATTAGAGTTGAAAGATTTTACCTGGGAAGAAAAGAGACTAAAGGTTCTTCCTTGATCCTGACTCTCCAGCCCTTCAAACCTGCCTACAGTGGGTTTCACAGCCCAGAGTGAGCAGGACTCCCCAGTGTAAGATCATGTCTTGGGTAAATGAATGGTCTTGCCTGCTGCTATCTAGGAATTTCAGTTTCCATTCATATGTCTGTGTATTCAGGATTGAAACCAGAGGGCTGTGTTTCTAGATTCAAAAGGGACAGGTCGAGGTGTGAACAGAAGTCCTGGAGGCAACATGGATTTCATTCACTTAATCTTCTCGATAAATGCAGCTATACACACTCTGTCTTCCTTATATTTAGTTTCCTTGCTGCCCTAGACTGATCACATCCTGGGGCTGGGTGACAGCTTGGAAAAATCCCAATGCTTTCTCTTCTGGAGATCAGCGCTCAGAGATAGACATGAAACGGGCAAGTAGGTGAGATGAAAATAAGCACTGAAATGGTCCTTTGCCTGTCACCCTCTATCAAAACACCAAAGCAAGAGCGGAGGCTTAATGAGTTAAGGAGGCACAAAGCCAACATTTTGTTCTGATTGGGAAAGTTGTCTCCCTCTCCTTTGTCTTTCTCTCTCCGTGCCATGACCAAGCGTACACTTCTGGCTTGCTAGGTCTCCTCCCACTCTCTTTTAAAATCCTGATGCTATGTATAACTGAGGTGAACAATAGGAAGGTTTCAAACAAGGTTAATCTATCTTTAAAGAAACATTAAGAATATCAAGGGAGTTGGATGCTGTGTACCTGCCATCAGCAGTAATAAAAATACATTCTTGTAATCCAACTTGGGTGTCAAATTCACTCCAGTGTCTCTCAGTGGTGATGCTCAGACCAGAGGATGACAAATCTTTGTATCTTGCAGGACAAACCAATACTGTTAAACCTGCTGGTAAGATTTCTATCCTTGAGGGCCGCAGGTATCATCTGCAGATGGTCTTAAAAAAAAAAAGGGCTACCAAACAGAAAAACAATCTGGTACAGAACGTATATATCTCTAAGTCACATGCAATATTTTACATACAAAAAAAAAAACCAAAAAGCAGGAAACTTTTTAAAAGAATATTTCTTATAGTGAGAAATATCAAAGGGGAAAAGAGAAAGCTGTAAGGACAAGAGATTCAATGTATCTTGTATTTTTGTTGAAAAGAAAAAGAAAATGAGTATTAGCTCCAGTTATATGCTCCTGAGTCAGCTGCTGGATAGTCACCTTCAGAAATTAAATGCAACTATCACAATGAAATTCAACTTCCCTTTCCTCTTCAGAACTCACAGAGTTATGACAGTACCAAATCAGCACCCATGAAATCAGAATTTACACTGGGTACGTGCATGCTCGTACCTACCTACCTGATTTTGGAAGCATGTACACTAAACACATATTCTATCTATACATAGTTAAATGAAAATATCTTATTTTAGTACACTGATAAAATTGTTCAAAGCAGCACCTCTCAGCTACCAGCCGTTGCCCATTTGCAATACGCAGAGCCCGTACTGGGTATGAATGCGGCTCCACCACACTGGGGATGGCAGAGCTGGTGTGTGACACCTGTACTCGAATGAAAGCTCTGTGCTTGTCACAGGCAGGGTGAGTCCAGTACTTCATCTTTCCAAAAGATGTTACTTGCCACTTACTGCATAGCACCCGTTCAAGCTATAGCTCGGTCATATTTTACTGATGAGAAAGACAAAGAAGGGCACGTAAGTAATTTGTCTGAAGCTACAGAGGGAGTCAACAGGAGGAAAGGAGGTGGGAAATCGCGAGCTCTTCCTCCTTCCTGTACTCAGGTCACTTGCTGATAATAATATGGCAGTGCCTGAACGAGATAAGCAGGAACACCAATGCAAACAAGACACATGGCAATGTTCCCCATTCTCCCCTCCTGCAAGCAGCAGAAAGTAGGCTTCAAAAGGACAAAACACAAACAAATCTAGGAATGAAGATTAGCAAAAAATGAAGAAAAGCTTGTGCAAGGATTTCCATGCAAGTCAACAGCACGAGAGTCCCAGCTCAGTGCCCTATCCACGCTGCTTTACACTGAAATCTTCAGATCTACTACTTATTTTGAAGGAAAATCTACTGAAGCCTGTGAGACTCTTCTGCTGATGTGTCAGGACTGGACTAGGCTCACCATGTCCTCCCCAGGACTGAAGTAACCACGGGCAGCTGTTCCCAGCCTGACCCTCCAATGCTTGGATTGGGGATCCAGCAGGTTCCTTTGTCCATAGGCACAGTGTTGGGTGATGCACTGCTGACAGCAGTTTGCTCCACCCGATGCTCTTCAAGGAGACAACCCACCCCTTGACAGACCAAAACACTCAAGTGTTTGCACAGCAAAGCCACCGCTTACACACACCTCTTAACACCCTAACTCTTAACACAACTTATCACCCCATGTTTGCTACCCTGCTGACATACTTGCAGAAAGCAGGAAAGATTCTTCCACCTTCTTTCTCCTCATTTGCTGTTCCCATAATCCAGCAAACAAAACGGTTTCCTTCTGCTTTGTAAAACCTACGTGGAAGGTTTATGGCTCATCTGAATTCTAGTTATTAGGTTTCACAGGCACCAGGTGGTCCCTCTGCCAGGACACCACATAGGGGGGCCATGCAATGGGTCCTCCAGCCCATACAGGAGCCCTCGATACAACGCGTAGCTGCAGGAACAGCAGTCCAAGCGAGGGAACCCGAATTTTGTCTTGTTTTCATACTGACTCCCTGAGACCACCCCTATAACCAATCATGGGTATGAGATGATACCCGGTCTGCTGTCTTGCAGGAAACTGTCATGCAGTTTATGGCATGATCATACCTTGGTGCTGCAGCCTGGGAAGAGAGCCATAAATAATCATCTCAGCTCATATATATCAATTTATTCTATTACCAATCCATGTGTGTTTTCTGGCAGAATTAGTCTTTTCTCTTCTTAATCATGCAACTTAACAACAGGCCACTGAAGAGAACCCACTTGAAAACACAGCAGCCACTTGGATTTTCTTCCCCTATGTGAGCTTCAGTAAAGAACATGTAATAGAAAAAAATACAGTGTATGATGGGGAACTGTGGTGAACACTGGCTGCCGAGAAGGTAGCATCTACAGAACCACACTTATTTATCTATCTTTCAGTTCATACAAGATGCTCTATTATAGCCTCTGGGTGGGGAAGCATCGATTTTTAAACATCACAAGCTACAGAACAACCGATTTGACAAAATGTCAGTGTGGAACAGAGCCCTTCTCATGGAGGGAAGGCAATGCACTGCTCTTGCCTTCGGGCAGGAGCTTCAGTCCAAATGGTGAGAGATGTGCCCAGAGGCACCTGACTGCAAGGGGAGGCTGCTGGGTGCTGAAGCAACTCCATCAGATGAGGGTTTAAATATGGGGGCAGCGAACAGGGGTGGCAAATTCTACACTTGCTTGGCTCCATATCAGATACCACCTGAATTAATGTCATGCCCATGAGGTCAGGTAGGACTGGGCAGCATCAGAGCAGTGAGGAGGTCTCAGGGATGTGGGGCGCTGGCATGGAGGGCAACAGCCTCTGAGGGGCTGCAGTGAGGACCAAAGTTTTGGATAAGAGTTGACAACTGTGCACCAGCTTTGTGAGCCTATTTAAGAGCTCCAGTTGCTCCTGGCACGCCTGCCAAATTTAGCTTTGGCTGGTGATCTATCACCCATAACCTGCCATCAAATGGATCACAAAAGGTGGGGCTCCACACGCACCAGATGTCAACAAAGTCACTATGTACAGAAAAAATACTTTTCATAAGGCACCTTCCTCCCATTCGTCACAGAAGGAGTTAAGCCACACTGCTAATTTCTTTAGCCTGTCCTCTCCTGTCTTCCTAGTGCTGGCATAAAATTGGATCCTGAGTCTCGTTTGCTTGATCACGCTTCCCCTCCTCCAACCTGTCCTCACCTCCTGCACCTCCCCACCACTTTGCCCCCACCATACTTGCTCGGGTGGGGAAGGCAAAAAATAATAGTGACAGCCCCCACGGGAAAGCCAAGAGGCCCTTGCAAAGTGCACTGTGAAAATGAACGCGCCTGCTCACTCATCACATTTCGCATTCGTTCTGCCACTCGCTGTCAAATTAAAACGTGGCCAACAACTCATTTCTCCTGCTCTCACAGTTACAAATTAGTCCATTAAGCTGTCTGCAGCAAGCCTTTTTTCCTCTTCCCAGTAATGGCCTCCGAGAATTCCTTCATAATCGCCAAGTCCTCCTGGGATGCCCACCGAAAGCAGATGGAGAAGCTCCCGGGTAATATAAGGCACTTTTTAATGACACAACATGCTGTGGGTTTTTTTTTTTTATTTTATTTTTTTTTTCTGTCCCTGTTCTCCCTTCATCATCTTCCCCCCTTCCCTGCTTTCTTCCACCAGGCTGATTAGGAATTAAAAATAAATAAATAAAAGAGAAGCAGGGATGGAGGGGCACGGATGCATCTGTGCAGAGCCTGACAGCTACAGGAAGGGGTGGGGGGGGAATCGGCTTCAACTCTCTAATTAAAACCTTCTAATTGAATTATCTTTATTGAAAAATTAGATCTTCCACTGGAAGCTTAGAGATCTGAGAAGACAGACGATCAAGTCCTCCCGTACATGACTAATCTGTTTCATTTATCGTGTCTCCTCCTCCCCAGGCAGAGGCTGCACAGACGACGACCGTCTCTTCCGTGGGCCAGACCTGTCGCAGAGCGAATCGCTCCTGACAGAACAAGTTGCTTAATGCAGAATCCCCTCTCTTAAGGGATGTTTTGGAGAGCCGAAAGGACTTGAGTGTTATTAGCAAGTAAAGGGCTAGTATCAGCTGGGAGTTGTCTTTATTTATTTAAAAGAGCATCTTATAAAGTGAGGCTGTTACAGCAGTCTGTTCACGCAGGTGGTACAGGGAAGGGGCTGCCATCTCCAGCACTGGTGAGGGCACTGGAACCCCCACAAAGCTGCTGTGTACAGAAACAAGGCATTTAAACTAAGGCAAACATTTTCTGTGCATTGGTGATGCTCCGAAAAAAATGATACCGACTAAATACAGCCAGCTGGTATCCACGCTGTACTTTAAGTAATAGCAACTTCAGACAAATCTTTCCTGTCCCATCTGTTAACCCAAAGACTTAGTCCTGGAGATGCTCTGAGAGCAACTCTGCTCACCCACAGCCCATGCAGCAGATGATGATCCTGGTGAGCTTCTAGACTGGAGCATGGCTGTGCCAAGCTGGGACCTGTTCTGAGCTGGCATGGGCCCTCCCTTCCCAAGATGGGGCTCACTGGCCCACCACCGTGATTGCAGCAACAGACACGGCTCTGACAGGAGCCACCTTCCAGACGCCATCCTGTGCTGAAGAAGCTGATTTGGAGGATGCTGTGCTATATGCAGTACAACAGGGAAAATCACCGTTTGGAGAACTAGTCGCAGGCTTGGTCCTTCCTTTCCAGATTACTGACCCAAATTGAGTTAAGCCTCTACATCCCCTTTGATGCTTATTTGATGATCAAGAGATGAGGCCAAATCTGCCCCTCAGGTAGCATTCATCTCATAAAATCACAGCTGGCCTTTTCTGGAAGCCTCTGGAGACAGAGGTGAGATTAATGGTATCTGTGAAGATCCATCCCATCCCATCCCATCCCATCCCATTCCCTCCCAACCCATCCCATCCCCTCCCCCCCCATCTTTTTACTTTTTGATATCAAGACGCAAAGGGCGTCCCCAGGGCGAAGCCCCACGTT